>JAIGNY010002082.1:637500-820000 GCA_020152595.1 Chiridota heheva | reverse complement strand
CGGGAATGTTTGTAAAGTTGATTACCAGTTGTTAAAGTTAAATTTAAACAGGTGATCATTGCAGAAAATCAAAATTGTGATATCAAAGCTTGTTAAATTTGTTACCTCCACAGTGAAGTCCCAATTCCTCTATCATAAATGTACATGAAAATTTATAGGAATGATTTTTAGAAGTTAATGGCAGAATAATATGTCTTGATCTGTTTTTAAAACCTGAATTAACACACCATTTCTTCTTACCTGTACCAGTTATTTAACTTAATTGATGTATATTTCCTGTATTATTTACAAATTATTTTTTCTTTACCCTACACACAATTGAAATATTTAAGTGTTTAATGTGTTCCCTTCAACACCACAAAATTAATGGTTTGAGATGGGTATGGCAAACTACCAATTCATTGGGTTGAACCACATAAGATGATAATAAGCTTTTCCTGACAAAATGAGCCCAACTAACAATGATTGCATGTGTCATAGAGCTAGTGTGTAAGTTATTTGCCTTCACCTTATGTTTGGCATAAATAGTGTTCCCTTCACAAATATCTCAATATGACTTATTTAATTTCCAGTACCCATGAATTCTATGCTAAGTTTTGTTTAAATTCAAGCAGTCTACACAACAAATCATTAGGCAAATTAAGTAGGAAGATTGGGTAGATAATTTAAAGCAAATTATAGCCTAAATTCTTGTTAATGTTAGTCAAGTTTGTTCTAACTTGCATGTAGTCTTGCAAGAATTTAGTTCTTATCCCACAATACACTTTTTGACATTGCTGGTGGCGTTCGTGAGGCCGCAGACTAGTAAACAACAGCAATCCTACAATGTCAACATATAGGAACAGGCTTAACTTTGAATTTTTACCGCTATATATCAAATTAAAGTGCTTTTAAGGGTATTAAAATAAACAAACATGTGTGATTCAAACTACCAAAAAAAAAATACTGGAACAATGGCAGTTCAAACGAGCACTTGAAAATAACTTTTGCTTTAATTTCCATCTTTATTTACATTTTTCAAAAGGGTATTGGGCTCTCCCACTCCCCCCCCATCCCTTTCGATAAAGAACAACTGGGGCAATTGGCCCACTGCCCTGTGATTCTGATGCCACTGTAGGCAGAGAGGACAGTTTGAATCATTTTAAATAAATTGTATAATGTAACCAAAAAAAGGGGGCAATCTTTTTAGATGAATAGTCGTTACCAGTGGTGATCGAATACAATACTAGACGTTTATAGGCACCCTCTAATCCACCTGGACCCCACTAGGGGCCCTTGGCCGGGCCCCTTGGACCCACGCCAAATGCATAAAGCATACAGCTGGCAGGTCCGCCCCTCCCAAAATAAAAACCCTTGCCCTTGACAATAATACTTGTAATCTCATTGTACAATTGGTGGTTTTATTTGTGGCTATTGATAATCTGTTTTCTGGGTGGTTTTTATCATAATTTTCAAAGTTTCTGTACATAATTACCTTTAAATGAAATGAAGAATTACTAAGCATAGCATCATTCATTGTCCCATTTGTTTTGTTAATGTTGATGACAGGCAGGTGATGAAAAGGTGTAAGAATACAACACTGAAGCACTACAGCAAGAAGGCTGGTATGGTCCTCAAGTGTATTGCCCTTGTAAGTCACCTTTAATGCATTAGCATATGACTGTAAAGTTTTTTTCCCAATGAATAGATTGCCAATCATTTTACAATAGCAACAAAATAGCGCATTGTTAGTTTAGACAAAAACAGTGCAATTAAGTGTGGTAACGCATACTAATACATCTGTTTACTCTCCGTTTAATGCATTGAAATGGTTTATGAAAAAGTATTGTTTGTTTACTTGATGATCATTTATGTGTGCAATTAAATTAGGAAAGTTAATTAGAAAAGTAAATGAAGTAGTGTAATGTGAATTAAGGAATGGTGAATGATTCTTAGCTCGATACTATTCTACTACCCCCGGCGTCGGCGTTGGTTAAAGTTTTGACATACTGACATGATTGGATGTTATACTAATTAATGGTGTACATTCATTTATGTGACTTGGCATATGGGTAGAGGACATGGATACTGAAATTAGCAATTACGAGCATGATTGAATGGTGTACATTCATATGACTTGGGTGGTTGTGTATGATCAAACGATATGATTGGACTGTTGGAGGGTTGTGTATTAACTATATTTGCATAACAATGAAAACAATTGTCAGCTTAAAGTTTTTGGTTAAAGTTTTCATAACTTATGAATAGTGTACATACATGTAACTTGGGAAAGGGGTACTCTTCAAGTAAGCATGATTACGGTTGTGTGTGCATATAATTAGCAAAAATATGCATAGCGTGGTGAAAATGAAGTTTTGACAACTGATAATTGTTGACTTGATTTATTGTACATTGAGTAAACCTTGGGTAAACCATGGTTGAGGCTACAACATCATTGATGTCCAGTCAGCTTTTCAATTATTCATCATTATTCTTTAAAAACAACAGTTTTTGAGTCTTTACCATACCCCAATCAGTCAGCCATGGTGATATTATTTGTATTTAAATAGCACTTTTCTGCCAAAAGTAGAATATTCCCAAGTAAAAAAAATAGCAATTATTACTCTACAAAAAAGATAAAGGACATTAAAATCTTTCATTTGTAATTACTAATTATTTTATTAGGCAAATAAAATTATGATAATAACAATAATAATTAATACTTGAATAAAATATAAATATTGACATGTAAATGTTGCCGTATTTTCACAATAATCATACTGTAATATGAACATATAAAACATTGAAATCATCCACTCTCAGATATTTACTTAGTTAATCACATTTTATATTTATTACTCAAAATGTGTATGCAATTATACACTTTTATATAATTGTGTTCTTTTGCAAATAGCAGCTAAAACTTATCATTTTCATGCACATGCGTGTTCAAGTCACTAAGTGGGAAGAAGATTTTTCCCTAAAAATCTGAAAAGTGATTTCTTTAGAATTAAAAGCTGTTTTAAACATCATTTTGGAAAATGTTTGCAATTGCAAGGTCCCCCCCCCCCCCCACACACACACACTGTTTTATCTTTTTGGCATTGACATCAAAAGTCAAGATTGGGCCCCATTATTGGGTCCATCATACGCTTTCTTCTCATCCAATTTTTAATGATGCTACTTCTTTCATATCAAATATAGAGTTTATAAGTTTTTAATAAAGTTTTGTTGCTGCTATCTAAGAAACATGCCGCAAAAGTCACATTTACACCATCAGAATTTTAAGTGTTGTATCTCATTTGATATACGTCTTCTCCTACTCAGGTTGTTTTCCCCTTTTTTCCATTTGAAGCATGTGGATATAAACACTTGTGCAAACTAGAATATTAGCACTTTCTAGAGCACACACCTCTGCCCTTGTTGCAATTCCAACATGTCTAGAATAATTCAATAGAGTTCGTTTGATTCCATACTCAATATAATCTACTTCAGAAATCCTAGGCCCACTAATATTCATCTCAAGTTTTGATCTGTAATGATCATTTGCATTCTGAACACGAGTCAAGATTATCTTCTGACTGGATCTCTCCAAGGGCATACCATTGTTTTCAATTTTATTCAGGGCATACCATTGTTTTCAATTTTATTCTTTGATTCCAGAGACGATGTCTCTTTGAATCATTTTTTGTTTTCATCTGTATTCTTTTTTCAACTTAGTCTTGTTATTTCCCCCAAATGAAAATCCCTAACTTATGAAAAGAAAGAATAAAATTTCATCAAACTTACAATCCTGGACAAAAGTATTTGACTTTTTGCCGGAGGTAAGAGAAAGATTTATATTTGAATTCCTACTCATTTAAACCAGGCTCCTACACTAAAGCAATTTTATGCCTCTAATAAATGTTTTAACCAGTTTTATTATTTCAATGTTGAAAAATAAAATGTTAAAACTTGCAAAAGGTCCAAGTCATATTTCAAAGTTGAAACATTGAAACAGGGTCATAAAACATTGAAACAGGGTAAAAGGAGGGTTAAAGGGTCAAGGATTGATGAAAATTTATAATATGTAATAAAAAACCCAATGATTACAGTCAACCAGGTTGGTATGTTAATGATGTCATAATTTTGATTGCATGTGAAGAAAATGGCCACCCATATTTAAATAATAAGTTATATTGCTTTGGGAGTTATAAAATTTGCTTGAAGGACTTAAACTAACTGCTGTTATCATAGCAAATAATTAAATGTAAAACGGAATACTTTTCTTATTTTATTGTGTGGTAAGATCCAGTTAGAAAACTGACGCTAATTACTGTAACAGCTATTACCATTGGTTTTGCGAGGGACTCCTTTATGAAAGCTCTGATCTTCGTTTGCTGCCTAATATAAATGTGTCTGTCTTCTGACAGGTGAAAGTGCAGAAGGTTATGGATGAGTTGGTCCAGCAGAATGTTACCCTGGAAAACAATTAACAAAAATGTAAGTTGTTGGTTTTAAACTTCCAACCCCTCTACTATAAGTTACATTAAGTCAAAATCTAATTACCAATTTAATATAAGTTAATGAATTTTGTCTTTCAAACCAAGATTTTAGTATTTGACCACTTAAACACTTGTCATAACCAAATTCAAGAATTTTTAAAAACCATTAAATTATTACTTTGTGAAATTAACTATCTCTGATCATTTGAAGATGATTTACAAAATTACAGTTTTGTATACACACTGAACAGCTTTCCATTGCCTGCATCTAAGTTGGACCTAAGATCCGTGAAGCGTGCCTCAACTTCTTCACATACTTTTGCCAAGAGCGCATTATACATCACAATAGATTTGTTCGGTACTTAGCTGAAAATAAAGGAAACATATGTACTATCATTTGGATTCATTGTTCATGTTTTTCCAGTGTTCAGTTTGTGTGTGAGTGTGACATCAAAAGGGGCAGGTATTGACAGCAATGGACCTATGAATGAGTATATTGGGAGCTAGTTCTCATCTTCATTTAAATGAACATTTTTGCATAACAATTAAAACACTTTTAGTTTTGTGAAACAGGTGTAGCGGTTAGATATGAGGTTAGCTTTTGTATGGTTGTTGGTTGTGTTTGCATTATTAATTACTGCTGTTGTTACCTACGACCATGACCATACAATTCTTGACATTTTTTTATATCTCTGTTACTTTAATCTTTTATACATTGATGCTAAATGTAAACTGAAACAATTAAAAATATATGCCACTTGAGACTACTAACTTCAAATTCCTAGTTTGCAGCATTCATTGTACAATGTAAAGTTTTAAGCAATAAAGCTCAAGTTGCCTCTAGATGTCATTAGTTCTTAAAAGTGCATGTCTTATGCAACAAAAATTAAAGCAACCCCAGAAGTGCCAAACCAGTCTACTACATCAGTAAAACTCAGTTACACAAACCTTTTCAAAACCAATGAGACTTCCTTCCCAACTTTTTGCATTCAAATATAAAACTACTTGAAAACTTTAAACAAATCTTACCCATCATAGGTAAAACACCAGATACCACCACTGGCACAGTAACACTGTCCTTGCAGCTTTGATGAGGTACCAGTGATACTCAAGGGCTACATGCTGCAAGCACCCTGCAGGATGACCAGACGTAAAGTTATTTGTCCCCACATGAATGAAAACTATTCTGGCGTTTGAGAGGTCCTCCCTGTGAATTACTGAAAAGAATAAAAAGGTTTGAATATTATATTCTCCTATATTTTGTTGATGGTTTTATTCTACGTGACCTCATTTTCAAGACTTTCCTGCTTTGATATTTTTGTTTTTTGAACATTTAGTCATTTCAACAAAGCATTCATAAAATATCTACTTATTATATGTATCTAAAATTTTATTTTTCATCTGACGTTCTCATGATAGTCAATTTAGTGTCCTCCTTGCTAAATTTAACAGTAATCTTGCTTGAAAAAGTACTGCCACACACAAAGTCTGAATAGACTACGAAAAGATGCTTGTGAAATTCACTTTGAAACCTCACCTTCCATGGGGGTTTTCAGGTTTTTGCTGAATTTAGGTATTTGTATTTCTTTAATTTTAACTTTTAATAATAAGATTTGGAATGTGAAATGGCTAGTGTTTGAGGTTACTTATGATCATACACTTGTTGTTCATCAGTTCCAAACTTTGTTAGGGAAGTAGTTTATTTTTGCAGTCTGATGAAGGGACATTTCCTAAATGCATTTATATGAATATGTGTTGTGGTCATCATACAATGGTTGGTTATTGATAAATTGTTATCCTTGTAATCTTTACAGAATTTTTGGAGGTGTCGTGAAAGCTGCTATGCTTGATGAGAGCTCCAGCCATCTTGAGGTGGCTAGTAGATTGTAAGAAGAAGCACACATTGTAACAGATGAAGCAATTTATATTTGACAGATGAATCATCGTGCAAAGAAAACCATGCTTGCTAAAAATATGTCTGCCTCAACTGCCCTGATGATCTCACAATTTATAACATTTAACAAACTTCACAACAGCGAGAATAAAACAAAAAGTTTCTTTCACTGAGGACACAATCTCTGATTTGTTGATACTCTTCAAGCAATATAGAAATTGCTACATGCCAATACACCCTAAAATACAGTTACGAGTCAAATATATATTGGTGGCTGACAAATGAGTTTTGATTCTATATCTTACGTAGTGTGCATTATTTTCAAGGGCACTTGTATAGATCAACCAAGGAGTTACTCGCAGATAGTTTCTCAGTGGTTCAATCAGTATGTTATATTCGCATGAAATATTTCCAGGGTTCAAGATTTACCGACACTGATGTATTCTGTTGTATTTGTTTAATGCATTGTTACTGTTTTGAAATTTCTGATGGAACGGAAATTAGAGGCAAAATAGTAGTTTAGGCTTCATGCATGGGTTGAGCTTCGGCATCGGTGATGCCTAGTTTAAAAATGAACATTAAGCACTAGGACTAGGACTGTCTGTTCCAATCTAAACAATTTTTACAAGTTTAAGAGATGTCCATCAGACAACATGTCTCTTAATGCATTCTTATTAATTAAATTTGTATATCGATACAGTCACTCATATGGAAGTTTGTTCATTTTTTGAGTAATGCAGCACTCTTGTAAAATTATTTGTTTGTGTGTCAAGGCATGCTAGAGAGTGGGTGAAGCCAAATGTTATCAATTTTAAATGATCATATTTTCACAACAGTATTTCAGATTACATATAAACCTCATACTTTAATGTCAACAGTAATAGTGTAAACAATTATAATTAGGAAATTTTAACAATTTGAAAAATAAACTCGGCCGACTAAGCGACACTTAAATACTGTAAAAGCTTTAAGGATTAGTTCAGGGGTCAAGCAAGTCTATCTTATATAAAAGAGGGCTTCAAAACAAACGAAAATAGTAGAGAAAGCATTTCATTTAAAAATGTTATCCATTAGGAGATATCTAAAGTTAAAGTTGGTATAATTTGTGTAGAAACAACTGAAATAAATTAGTTGTAATGTCATAGCCTCAGATACCTCAAAGTCTGTTTATTCTATTATATTTTTGTTGTGTGATTTTGTGGCTGAAAAACAATGGGATATGTCAAAAACATAGAAAGTTTGAGAGAAAATTATTTTAAATTTGATTTTTAAATTGTTTCTTTTGAAGTCCTCTTTCAAATAAGATGGACATGCTTGACCTCTGAACTAATACATTACCTCATGGGTAAATTAAGCTGCTAACATCGGCAATGTACATGCATCATATTTTTTCTTCTGTAATAGATATAATATATTGAGCCAAAAGTAATTTTTGCTACAAAACATTGTTAATACAAGAACTTACATATAGGTTGTAGTATAATTGATGAATATTAAAGAATATTTATTGAATTTTATATTATTTGTCATTGAAACCTTTTTCAACTTTGTGTTGGTTTAAATACGAACAAGCTTAGTACTGTATCAGCAATCTTTTAGTTATTTTTTTTTTCTTCAAAATGAACCTTTTCCTATGTTTTGCAAAATCAGTAATATACCACATACTAACCATCAGATATGTCATTTATTTTATTACCTCGGTAAGCTTTCACAGTCACATCAGCTGTCTCAGTCATGTCAGTTATATACTTGCAAATGCTGTCCGAAATGACATAGCTTGTCTTTTTGTTGAGCTAAAAGAGATGAAATAAACAAAATTACCAAGTCACCCCAAACCAGATGTTTATGATGATCAAAAGCAATCTGTAGGCCAAATGTAAGAACATGGAATGTAAGAATATATTTAATTTGATAGCACTGTATTATGCCATTCCATTTAACATATCACAAATCATTGCTGAATTATACTTCGAAAATGCAAAGAACTATTTTTCCTGAATTTTTGTCTGTAATATTGTACATGTAAGTTCTGAAAGACACAACATATTCTGTTTTCAATGCAGTACTTAACCAGTTCAAAAGTTTTCTAACCTTGTAAGCATAAAACCATGTAATAAACCGTGTATGTCACACTCATGCACATCGAAATTTATTTTCTGCAATGTGATTGGACAAGAGGGGACATAGGCCTACCCTTAACTGACATGGAACATCACCCCATGACAAGCGGACATTGTCAAGTTGAATAAAATGAAGAGAATGTTATGAAAATATAAGGGATAATCAAATTGCTATGAACCTCACCAAGCTCAATAGCTTTTTTATATAACATGTACTAAATATCAATCCGCTGCGCTGGTATGCGAGTGGAAAATGTACACACTTGTCATTTCGTACAATACAATTTTGCTTATTTTCATTGAGGCTATGGGAACTTGAATTAACAAAAATACACGCAGAAATAATGTATTGTTTATATGTTATATCATCCAAATGTCAAATGCAATGAAAGTGGTTTTGTACATGGTAGACCTATATCAATCAAAAGTGTGTGTGTGAATAGGCCACGCCTAAGCAGTTTTAAATTCGGTTATTCAACTTTTCCCCAGGGCAGTTGTTAACATCAATTAATTTTTAAACAGTTCTATTCACCATAATTTTAATATGACAGATTTAAAATAGATATAGACCTATTCATGTATATAGACCAAAAGGTTTTTTTTTTTTTAACTTAGGCCTATATGCTTAAGTTTTCTCTCTCGTCTCTTTGCCGCAGGCTAATGGACATCGGCTGATATCCCCAGCGGTCTCAACCAATGACTCTTTCACCAAGACTAATGCACTTGTCAGTTATATGACTCGCCCCTACTTTCCCGGCAATGTCAGTCAAATGTGATTCATTGACATATGAAACAGTGACCCACAATCATATGTGTGTCATTGTACCAAATTGTCAGTCACCAGAGTGAATGTTGTGAGTCAATTTACTTCAGACCCATTTACTTTGTACAGAGGCGATTGATTGGGGTTAAGTCATTTTAAAAGAAATGCCAGTCACCTAAGGACTGAGTGTTGGTCACTCACCTTGGTGCAATGACCCACCTTGCCCGGGTGAGTCACATCGGGTGAGTCACACATTTTCAAGTGCATAAGTAAGGAGCCCAACTGTCCATTAAGATGTTTGTCCATGAACCTTTTAATTACTGCATAAGCCCAACCATGTAATAGAAAACATAAATGGAAAATGTTCCCCCTTGAAACAAAATCTGAACTCGCAACAATTAACAGTTAGGCCTAAACCTAACGTTCTAGGCTTTGTTTTAAAAACACGTAGTCTTACTCTAATTCCTTACCCCCTCGGACCAGGACCTGTAGTTTGACAGCCAGCCCAACAAATGTACAGAATTTGGAAGAAATTCCCCCTCACCCCTCGCCCTCACTTCCCCGACCTTGTGTAACCCCTGAATTGTTAAGGAAGGCAGATTTAGGCCTAGCACTTACTCTTCAATATCATTGAAATAATCCACTTTTTACATTTGATTAACTTTCATTTTGCTTAACCTTATACCTTTGAATCCATTTGCGATTTCGTTATGAAAAATCTTTTTTCGAATTTTTGCCAAAAAGTTATTCAAAATTTCCCGCGGAAACCAACTTCCGAAGTATGACATACAATTGAGTCATCTGGCACTTGAATAGGCCGCGCCTAGCAGTGGGCGCGGCCACAATATACGGTATAAGTGGGAAATTTTAATTTCAGAGATGCGCCACCTATCTTAGGTAAACATTTCCAGAACCCTATGCAACCTTTTCAAAAAACGGATAATTGCGTGCTACCATTTGATTTTTCGCGGAACACTGACCACTTGGCAGTGTGACGTAATTTGCGTCGTACAGTCACATGAGATGCATTTATGTTTAAGATGGCAGAATAAGTCACACGTTGAATTTTGTTTTTGAATTTTCTTCAACTTTTGCCTCATGTTAGAGGAATTTGACTTCAAATGTTGAGGTTCCCAAATTTACTAGGTACAAAAACAGGTCCATAAACCTGTCTATTCCTGACTCAGCCGAAACAAAATATCAAATTTTAACGGTAGATTCGTAAAGATGAATCTTAGAGCATTTCATACATACCTCATCCGTGATGTTGCGCATGCTAAAGTATTCTGACGAGTGCACCCTAAAATATTCATTATTTCGATTTGGTTGTCCAATTGTTAATGTCGTAATGATCATATCGTGTTACGCGAAAAATCTTTCCTATCTGTAAATTCTTAACTTCCAATTCAATATTTCTAGTATTAAACGGTGGAGAGAAAAAATAGCCTTTAAAACGTTAGGCCCAAGTTAACTTGGTACTATATACAACTAACCATGTTTAAACAAGGATATCATTTTTGATTGTTTGAAAATTTATTTATTTGAATGTTTATGCTTTCTCATTTTGGTCATAATTTGTATCTTGTTATTTGATGGGTTTGATCTGGTGTTCATTGTTTTATTTTCGATCTAGATTTTTTTTTTTACCGTCTTATTATTTCTGCATTGTGTGTGTGTGTGAGTGTGTGTGTGTGTGTAACGGGTAACTTCCAACTATAGAATATAGGTTCACTTCGAAGTATAGACATGGCTGCTGACACTGTTGACATAGAAGTCACGCTCTTTTGACACCATTATCATCAGACATGAATGTGCATCGTTTTTAATTAAGATTAGCAGGCCTACAATCCCCACGACCGCTCTGCCCAACGGGGGACATGCTATAGTTTTGATCTAAAATATGTAAAGTTCTTCCAACTGAACGTGAATATGCATTGTTTTTAATTAAGATATAAGGCTCACAATCCGCGCTGTCCAGCCAGGGATACTGTATGGTAGCCACATGATGTTGTAAAATGACTCTTTAAAAATGATTTCACTAAAACATTCACGTCAGAAGTTCACGAGTCAAGGGGTATTTTTGAGAGTAAACCTGTATTCTTTATTTATTGCGTGTAATGTTCGGCACATTATTCATTTAATTAGGCAAACAGTTAACATAAATTTCATCTTTTCATAATTTTTATCATGCCATTCCTTTGTTATTTTTTATTTTGTTTTTAACATTTTACTTTTTTTTGTTGTTTTTTACCTCGAGTTCTTGTTTGATTATTTTTTACTGTTTTGTTATTTCTGCATTCCAATGATAAAATTAACCAATATAGAAGCTACACTTGGGCCTTTGTTTAGGGATTCATATAATTTTGGTGTAAAAGCAAAGTTTCAAAATTTCTTAGTCCAATATATGAGGCATAGAAAAAGCACTAATCGTACAAAGGTTTGCTAACTTAAATCTTAAGGGCTCTTTGACAGAAACATTGAAAAGAGGCCTTGCTTTAATTTGCTTGTTACTCTTTAGGCCTTTGCTAATTGTAAGGTGCTATAGAGGGCCACACCACATTGCCCAAAAGAGTTTTGTGGCAACAGTTCCTCAGAAACAAGACAAAATAAGCATATTATGTGGTTGCTTATTTTAAATTTGTCAAAAACGTTTCCCTCTTACCTCCAGAAGTCTTTCAAAATTCAAACAAAAATTGTACATCTCTGGTGGATTTAAAATGCCATTGTCATATCTTGTTGATAAACAAGGACGAAGGTTCAAGTCTGTACCATCTTAAAGACAACCATGAAGAGAAAAATACACAAAATTGGCTGCATGTTGCTGATACTTTTTTTTCCATTAATTCATTTGTATTCTCTTAACCGAGATGTAGGTCTCGTAGGACTGCCTCTTGATTTTCAGGATAAAGATGTATATCTACAATACCAAGTGGGCCCAGGAAATGACAGGTAGGCCTACATTCATATGAATAATCTTCAGCTTGCTTTAAATAATAATTGTTCTTTTATACATCTTAATCTGGCAACTTCTTTGTTTTGTAAATGCATACAGGTCCTGTGCATTGCATCTGAGTGTGATTTTGTTTCCTTCTTTGTGAAGAAGAGCAGTCACATTTTTCAATGTCTTTTTCCAAAACGCAAATTTCATATGTGGCACAGATTTTTCTGGACAGTTGTTCATGACAGACAGACAGATGATGATGTAGCACATCTTGGTATGTATTCATTTTCCCGGTTGGTTGGATGTGTCTACTTTGCTGCTAATCGAGCTTGTCTGAGTAGGTATGAAACACTGCTTGAATTCTATAATAGTCAGAAAACTGACGATCAGCTGTGAGCAATCAAAACTTTAAAAAAAAAAAAAAAAAAATCCACCATAAAAGCTGAAAAGGCACCTAAGAGGACGAATTGCTCCCATCTGATGAAGCATTGATGTTACACCGGTTGAGATCTTGCTGGGTGAGTAATGTTTGGGGTAAGTATCAAGATAAAATATTTACTTATCCTGACATCTCCCTTTATGGATGGAATATCTCTGATGGGAATATTGTGACAGTTAGATGTGATTCAGAGGAGAACATATCTGCCATACAAAAAAAATTTCTTTTTTACCACCTAGCAAGAGACTGTGGTTGTAAAAAAGTAGGTGCATGGGTATTGAGATAACATCTCCCTCTCAGTCTGTATGCCCTACATGCTACGCACATGCAATACAGAGTGAGACTCCCTCCTGTCTGTTTTAACGTGGAAATCGCCTGTCCTAAAATCGCGACTACACTGTCTATTTACGTGACCTGTTACACTATAATTACTGTACTTACGGCACATGAAAATATATACTTAACATCTGTTATTTCTGTAAATCTTGTTAGTAATTAAAACATGCTGGTCAATCATAAAATGATTAAAAATGGGTAAAAATGTAAGCCAATATTGTTCACTCCTTTCAGTTCAATTGTACGCTCTTAGAACCCTTTTTTTTTTTTTACAGGGTGCACAACACCGATACGCGTACTAATAAATGTAACGCCAGCGAACTAGACACACGAGTTCAACATTTACGCTACTCTGGCATGGCTGATGTTCGATAGCATTTAAAATAATTAGGTACATTTACCTCGGCGCACACGATTGTGAGAAGGTAACAACCGAGGTAGGTGAAAGTTTCTTCCTTTTACGGGTTTAAGCGCATAGTTATTGAATGTATTTTTGTGTGCCCAAGCTTTTAAGATTAAGAGTTACACACTAGAAGTTTTTTTAGTCATGTAGCTTAACTTTTTTAGGTTAAAATGAATGAGGTAAAAAAGTACAAATTTCTTGGAAAATGTTCGCAAAACAGGAGTGCGTCGCAAATATTTTGCGACGCGACCATGATGAGTCAATGTAGCGGTTTCCACCGTTATATGCATAGGATGATGTCTGATCCGGTATTCGCAGTTATGTCTGTATGTAATGGCTATAGCGTATACTACGGTCAGATGTTTATCTGATAAGTGCATGGGCAGATAGGTAGAATCTGTAAGCGTGTTAAGAAAAGAATGAAATGTGGGTCTGGGTGCACTTGTGTTGATTGCCAGAATACAAATTGTACAAGGATGGGAGTTGTCGAATTTCTAGAGTCGGATGAGGAAGAAGAAGAAGTCAATGAGGTTTAGGTTATACTCATGCGTATGATAGTGACTCCTCAAGTGATTAGATTTTAAGTCTGTCAATTGCCCCCAAAAGTATGTAAGAAATTATTAAAAAAGATTTAATTCGTTTTTCCTTGCTGTACGATTTTTGTTTGTGTATCTCTTGTTTATTCCTCAATAAAGATTGTGCCAATATTGAAAGACCAATCTCATTATGTTCATAACTAAAATTTTTGAAAAAAATCAATATTTACCTTAAAAATTTAAACTGTTTACCAACATTGTGTATTTGAAAATTAAGATTTTTGTGATTTTGAGTTTGAAGTGGAATTTTAGTAAATAAAAGGAAAGAATATAAGACAATAACAATTGTAATATGTTGTCTTTTCTCCTTTTTTGTGTGTCCATGAGTTGTAATCAATAAATGCATAATATAATAGGGTTTTATATTTAAAAAGATTTTAGCCATTCTTTCATTAGCAGGATGATGAAATGATTTTTACTCATAATTAATGTAACTATTTCAGGATGGGACATTGAAAACTGGTTGTAGCTGTTTAGGTAGAAATTGATGTAGATTAAAATCCCAAGGCCAAACTCAAAATTTAAATACCGGTATCCTAAAATCTTTGGTCAATAGGTGGAAATTATTTTGCCAACTTTGCTGTTGCTTGCTGAAAACATACTTGCCAAGAATAAAATGCATATTTCAGATCCACAATATCAGCTTAATATTTTATTTGGAGCCCTATTTATCTATTTTTTTTAAATAATGATGTTTTTATAGTTAGTACTTTTGTCGGGTGGGGCTGCAACTGAAAAGTCTTATCTTGGTTTTAATTTAAGTATCCTATAATTTATTCAACTCGCAATGTGAATTTTTCACAGGAAGCACCATTTCGCTGCTCTAATCCAAAGCCATTTTCCTTCCCTTCCCTTTGTATCATGTACACCCTCACTTCATCTCCTTTCCCACATTTAAATATATTTGTGTTGGTGGAAATTGATGTTTGTGATTGATGAGCTAATTATCAAGCTTGAGAAGGCCCACAAGCAGACATTGACAACTGTTTCTATCGTACTGACTAAACTTTAGGGGTCAAGAGTGGATGAGGAATGATCAATGTATTTCGGTCTCAAGCAAACTGAAGAAGGACAAACCTTGTTTATGGCAGCAATTATCAATGAGGGCATATCAGAAAAAAGAAACAAAAGTGTGGATGGTGGGGAGGAGGGGGGGAGGCTTGCATGCCATCCATATTAGAAAAAGGTGGGAGCAAGACCCCCGTCAAATTCCGCGTACTCTTCATTTGATTAATGTCTGGGAACTTTATGATATTGTGTAATAGGTATTTGACAATTTCATGGGACCATTTTCAAAACGGGAATCGAGTTGTAGATGAAATGTGCCCATGATTATTTGAGGAGTGATTTACATTCGTTCTGACTTAGCCTAGTACAGATTTTCTTCCAATCTGATTGAATGCTTGCAGGTTACCTACATGGAGCACATCCATTTTGTATGGGACTTTGTTGGAAGTGCCTCTTTTAAAAATTTAGACCCATTTATACCTACATAATTGAAAATATATTATGTACTTTCCAAAACTAGCTCCCCATTGAGAGAGGACTAAATGGCCCTTTATTGTAAGGCTGATAAAAACTTGATATGGTGAAAAGGCGCCTTGCCACCAATATACATATTTTGCTCAATTTTAAATAGATTAACATTTTTAGAACAAAGTCATGATAACCCCGGACCTTCATTAATTCATCATTCCCCAAACGGCGCTGCCTACCCATAGGATCGCGAGGTTCGGGAAAATCTGGGCCCCCATGTCGGAAAACTGAAGAGCAAAAAATAAACTCATTTTTTTTTATATCACCTTTATTTTGATATAAAATAATATTTCAGAGCATCGGCATGGCAACTGTGGACCTCCAGGGCCATCGACAGGATCGCTGGTACCGAGTCCCTTATGTCGGATAATTTTAAAAAGGAAAGGTTACCTATTTCTGTTCCAGTTTTTCTCTATAAATTGTCAAGCATGGGCTTTTGCCAATTTTCCCCCCTGTTCCAAATTAATTTGTAAGTGACCCAGATCCCCCCCTTCCCATATTAATGGTACTCCTGGTCCCCAATATCAAAACCATTGTAGGCCCTAAATCAGCCGTGGCCATAATCAATTTCAAAAGGAAACAGTTTTCGGCCGTAAATAATAGGTCTACTGTTAAGAAATGTGTGACCTATATGATGCATTTCTTTACAAACAATTACCAGTAACAATGGAGATAATGTAACCCACTTATAATAGATTTTTATATAGGTATGAATCAAGATAATAATGGTTTGAAATCATCATATGTAGACTAGAAATGTGCCCATGATTATTTGAGGAGTGATTTACATTCGTTCTGACTTAGCCTGTACAGATTTTCTTCCAATCTGATTGAATGCGTTGCAGGTTATCTACATGAAGCACATACAATATGTATAGGACTTGGTGGAAAGTGCCCCTTTCAAACGTTTTAGACCCATTTATGCCTACATAATTAAAATATATTATGTACTTTCCAAAACTAGCTCCCCATTGGAGAGAAAACTAAATGGCCCTTTATCATAAGGGCTGATAAAAACTTGATATGGTGAAAAGGCGTCTTGCCACCAATATACATATTTCGCTTATTTTTATATAGATTAATATTTTAAGAACATAGTCATGATAACCCCGGACCTCCATTAATTCATCATTCCCCTAATCGGCGCTGCCTACCCATAGGATTGCGGGGTCCGGGAAAATCCGAGCCCCATATCGGAAAATTCTGAAGAGCAAAAAATAAACTCATTTTTTTATTTTTTATATATATATATATTACCTTTATTTTAATATAAAATAATATTTCAGAGCATCAGCATGGCAACTTTGGATCTCCAGGGCCGTCGACAGGATCGCTGGTACCGGGTCCCTTATGTCGGATAATTTTGAAAAGCAAAAAAAAAAGGAAAAGGTCACCTATTTCTGTTTCAGTTTTTCTCTATAAATTGTCAAGCATGGGCTTTTCCAATTTCCCCCCTGTTCCAAATTAATTTAAGTGACCCATCCCCCTCCCTCTCACCATATCAATGGTAATCCTGGCCCCCAATATCAAAACTATCGAGGGCCCCAAATCAGCTGTGGCCATAATCAATGTCAAAAGGAAACGGATTTCGGCCGTAAATAATAGGTCTACTGTTAAGAAATGTTTAACTTAAATGATGCATTTCTTTACAAACAATTACCAGTAAAAATGGAGATAATGTAGCCCACTTGGAATAAATTATATAGGTATGAATTAAGATAATAATTATTTAAAATCATCATCTTTAGACTCGCTGTTCAGTATCGGCGTTTGCCGATCAAGGCGTCGTCAATCTGACGTCATACAATGACAACATCAGGAGCCAATTGGAACGCTAGAAACCTCCGCGAAGTATTAGCCTTGTTTCTGAAGAGCGACTGTAAGGAATTGTCGTGTATTTGCCGTGTTCCTGACTCAGCCGACAAAATTTATTGTAGGAAAGTGCGGAATTATTGTAAACAACAAATTTTTACATCTTTACTGTAATTTTTTCGATGCTGCAAGTTTTTTTCTCGTGTAAAACGGCTCTAGAAACGTAAGCCTTTATTTTCCCATTTGTATTAATCTTTTATTCGTCCGTACATTCACCTTTTTTTGTATTATTAAACAAACTGATGTTATTTTTTCGAGAAACCTATCTTTTATTAACAATTTGCAAGTTAAATTGTATCTGTATATGTAATAGTCGTTAAGATATCGCAATTTTAGAATAGTATGTTTTATGCTCATTAAATATGCACAGCGCGAAAAGCTATGCAT
This sequence comes from Chiridota heheva, assembly GCA_020152595.1. Lineage (NCBI taxonomy): Eukaryota > Metazoa > Echinodermata > Holothuroidea > Apodida > Chiridotidae > Chiridota > Chiridota heheva. Next base: position 802,250 of record JAIGNY010002082.1, on the reverse strand, counting down.
ACAAGAATTAAAGCTCTTTCAGGGCTCTGCGGACTGACGAAGACATAGTTTTGTATTATCATAGGCCTACATATACAATTCATTACAAAAAACCAATGATTAACAAATCGTCGGGGTAAGTCTAGGAGGAAGGGAGGGAGGGGGTGGAGGACAATTGTACCCATTTGCCTTTTAGTCACAATGCTTGTAACGTAAAATAGGGCCAGAATAGAAATGGTAAAATTAAATGTTAGCGGTCGGCAAAAAGGAAGTTTTGTTGCATTCTCAATTGCAAAAAATCAAATAGATTTCCTTTCTGACAACGGGTTAGTAAATATAAAAAAAATATGATAAATATACAACAGTGATTAGACACTTTAAAATAACTTGGCCTAACTCACCTAAATGGCCATATCTACTACCTGACTATATGGCTCACCCAAAATAAATTCTATAAATTTATTGTACCTATTGCGCGAAAATAACTTTCATAGCCGGATATTTTCCCTTCGTTTTCAGCAATTCCTGGATGAGGATTTTTTTTTTTTATAAATATCATGACAAATTGGATAATAATTACATTTCTGGGAGTTTTCAGTTGAGATATAGGCATTTTTTGTCGAAATTCTACTATTGACCGTAACGAAAGGGCCCCTATGGATTTTTATTTTGGGTGAGCCCTCAGTTGCGATGCGCTAGTTTCAGTTAATAAAGACGTCATTGTGGCGCTCTCCCCTTCAAGTCGGAAATGATATCAAGTTCGTTTAACGTTACAACTAGAACATATAGTAGCTCAACAAATATTTTGGGATGGGTATAAGACTGTTTTTTGTTGGGCACTTAAAAGTTAGGGCGCTTCTTGGACAGTAATTGAGGGGCACTTTTCATTTTAAGATAAGGGCAATTTTTTAGTGTATGGTGATATGTTGCATTTTAGCGTGATTTTAAAGTATCCCCTTCACACTTTTGACTTTCCCCACTTTCGGTAGGCAAATCCCACCCATAGGTTTGAGATTGGGGAGCCAGAACCAATGTTGACAATTACCCAACTGGCGAATAGGTAAAGAAAGGCTTCTTTTGAAAATTGCTGCTTCTAAAATGTTTGAGGACATGATTCCTCCCACCCCGGCCCTTGATGTCGGTGCCACTGTTAAAATAACATGCTTTATTTGTCTCGAATGATTACTAAATGTATGTAACAACTTATATAAATTATGTAATATTTGTGAGTGGATTTCTATTTGTTTTTAGGCTTCAAGAATGACCTAGAACAATTTCATATAAGTTTCAAAAGGGCGACCCCACTATCCGCTCTCAACTTTTAAATGGGCACTCCTCGACCCTAACTTTGTTCCGACATCGCTACACAGCGCCAAAATTCCCGCGGGTAGACGGGCCTCAGGACTCTAGGTACCCCACTGCGTAATAAAGCTTTAAATATCATTTGAATATGTGAAAACTGTTTTTCAAGTAAGCCTACAAAATCTTAAGCTTCAACAGCAATATGATTCAAATTTGATTAACAATGTTTCCATTTGGGAGAAATTAAATCATAAACTTACAGCAAAATACTGTACGTATAAAATCAAGATGGATTTTACATCCTTGCAACAAGATATGCTTTTAACTATATAGCATATTTTCCTCATATTGCTAATATATTAGCTATTTTTGAGCAAGTAATTAATTATCGCAATTAATGAATTGCAATTATTCAATAATAGCATCACACAAATACACTTCTTAGTAGCAATCATATAAAATATAACTGAAAAGAATATATCAATTTCTTTTAAAGTTCTCTTTCATATAGGATGGACTTTCTCAGTGGCATAGCCAGGGGGGGTCGAGAGGGCGATTTCCCCTCCTCCCAATATTTGAATCCGTCGATTCAGATTTGAATCCGTCGGTTCAGATTCTAATCCGTCAGTTCAGAGTTGAATCCGTCGGTTCAGATTCTAATCCGTCGGTTCAGATGATATGTGCCCAGGCCCTTGCCCTCCCACCTTCTTTTTCAAGTTCAAAAGGTCTCCGTCACATAGATGTAATTTTAGTTTTATTTTCAAACAAAAAAAAGACATAATTTGAGGGGGGGGGGGCAAGGGAATCCCCCACTTATTTGTATCTTTTGTATGTTGATTTTTTGCATCTTTAGTGCGATTTTGTCACATTTCCCCCTTCCCCTCGTAGGCAAATCCCGCCCATGGCCCTATTATAACTGGTATTGAAGAAAGTAACACAAACATTTGCTTGTGCAAGCTGCCCAAATTTCAGTAGTGGGGCATCTTTAAATTGGGGTTTAAAGAAAAACTATGCGGGCCCTTGCCTAACTTACTGAAGATTTTAGTGTGAATTTTGAACTATCTTGTCTAGCCTAACATTTGTAAAATGAGCTAACACTATAGGCCCATGCACTTTTGCCCTTGCATGGCATAAGGTTAAAACACTGGCCCCAAATTCCACTTTTTGTGTTAGGACGACAGGTATTTACCGATGACTTAGTATTATTACCTAGAATACCAAAAGTTACATAGCATACTAGGAAAATAAAAAATATCATGTGCATGACTTATAAATCGTTATCATTACAGTCAATGGGGAAAAACTTGACTTTCGGCATATTCTCTGTTCGCGTGGAATAAGTCCTTGAAATTTGAGCTTCTCTGCATTTGGTGAGAAATACTGCATATTCATATCCCAAATAATTTACATATAAAACATTTAACATATTTGGTAAATAATTATTTAACACTTGGCGAAATTATTTACCAAATATGGTAAATAATTGTTTGCTAAATAATTATTTGTTTAATAATTTGTTTACGCTTGCCGATAGGTCGCCAAGTGTAAAACAATTTTTTAACAAATAATTATTTAGCAAACAATTAAATATCAAATCGTTATTTAACGAATCAATAACAAATGACTATGAAATTATTTACCAAATATGGTAAATAATTTACATTAAATTATGTTTGCGACGAGTTTGGGCAGTTTTTGGAAGTCTCAATTGATTTTGTTAGAAGCATTATTTTGGGCTAAAAAAATGCCCAATGTTTTTGAATCCTTTTCCAACTAAACTTGTGAAAGAACACATTGACATTATCGCTCCCGTTATTACAAAGTTGGTCAATATTATCAGTCTTCTCTCAGGATGCTTTAGTCAGCATTAGAAACATGCCATTGTTAGAACTTTACTGAAGAAACTTTGACTTGAGCTTACTTTGGCTAATTATCGCCCGGTCATAAATTGAGTTTTGTATCAAAAATTTGTGAAAAAGCTGAACTATCTTGATTTTCTGAACACGTCTTAGTTAACAATTTACTGCTCCCTCATCAGTCAGCATATCGCAAAGGCTTTAGTACAGAGACACATTGCTTAAAGTTACTAATGACATTTTATTAAACATGGATCACAAAAAAAAAAGTTACTATGTTAGTTATGCTGGACCTATCTGCGGCTTTCGACACGGTTGACCATGATGATTTGCTAAATGTTCTCAGTAACAACTTCGGCGTAAAGGACAAAGTGAAATCTTGGTTTAATAGTTATCTTAGACCCCGAACCCAGAGTGTCCTAGTTATTGAGAGCTTCTCAAATAAACAACAGCTTTATCAAAGTGTACCACAAGGATCATGTGCCGGTCCTGTGCTTTACACGGTTTATGCAAGTACCCTTTCCCAGACAATTTTAAAACACCTCCCAGACTGCCAGAAGTCTTGGGCTATGCGGGTGATCACGCCCTATACATTGCGTTTCAAGCGGGACACTTTGGAGCGTGATGCTGTTTCTGCTATGGAAGGTTGTTTGCGTGATGTTAAACTTTGGATGAATCAAAATCGTTTAAAGATGATTAATGCCTCAACGGAATTCATCATTTTTGGATCTCACAACCAGCTCGCTAAACTTGGCGTCACCTATATTGCAACTGGGTCTTCCACTACAAACTGTCGGGAAATGGTGAAATACCTTGGAGTTTACTTGGACGATATTCTGTCTATGGACAAACACTTAAATGAAGTGTAAAATAACCAGTTATAATTTATCCAATATAAGAAAACTAAGAAAATATTTATCACGGTGGACTCTACAAGAACTGTAGTACAAGCTCTGGTTACATCATATTTTAACTATTGCAACTCTCTCTTATATGGTTTACCAAATTCTACAATTAATCGTTTGCAACGGATTCAAAATATGGCAGTTCATGTTATTTTGAACCTAAATATGTCCTCCAGTATATCCCTTGCTTTTAGGTCCCTTCATTGGCTTCCAATCATTGAACGTATTAATTTTAAGATTTTAGTGCTAACATACAAGGCTTTACATAGCATGGCCTCCTCTTACCTTTATGAAATGTTATCACATTGACCATACCGTTATTCACCGTACCGTTATTGTTTTTGTTATTTGAAGAGCGCCATAGATTATGTTTTGTTACGCATTAATGTGCGCTTTATAAGTGTAATATTAATAATAATACAGTATTTACATTGTTAGATATTTATTTCATAAATGATGAATTGTTTGGTAGATAATGATTTATTTGTTAAATAATTAATTATATGTTAAATAATCAATTGATATATTGAATAATGAATTATTTGTCAAATACTGAATTATTTGTTAAATAATGAATTATAAGTTAAATAAAAGTCATTCAGCATATAATTGATTTGCATAAAGCATTTAAAATCTTGTAAATTATAAACAAATAATTAATTTAGAGAAGTCAATTATATGCATATAAAGATTTGAAGGGAAAATTATATGCATATAAGTAAAAGAAGACATGAAGACATTATTTATATGTAAGTGACTTGTCTTTTAATAATTGTTACCAAATAATGTGTGAAACTTGAATATTATTTAAGAATGATAATAATAATTACATTTATGTTATGTTGTTTTTCAATTGTTTAACAACAATATTTATCATATAATTAATATAATTAATTATTTGTCATACTTAATGCAAATAATTCTTTTCACCCTTGGCACCCCATACTCCCTAGCCTTTCCCACTTCCAAATTCAAAGCATCAATAACAATAACTTAATCAGCTACTTCTGCAGTTAGGAATGTAACTAGCAACCGACGTAGGACCTTTTAAAACTAGCAACCGACGTAGGAGAGGGCATTAATCACTGGCGTGTCTAAGGGCGGACTTAGCCCAATAAAGAATGTTGTAGGCCCCCCTCTCATTTTTTCTTAAAAGTTATCAATATAATTACCTAAAATATCAAATCAAGCATATACAAAACAGATGTTAGAATCTTTTAAATCGTTTCGAAAGAATTATCGTTAATTTTGGAACAAAAATCCTCAATTTTGGAAGAACCATCTTGAATTTTGGCCCCCAAATCTTAGAATCATAGAGCCAAAACCTTTAGATATCGGAAGGTGAAAGTCTTAATGGGGCCATGCCTTATCACCCCTACACAATAATTTTTAAATACGCCTTTCTTTTTCGACCAATGGGCAATTGCCAACATTCGCCTTGGCAGCTTGGCAAAGACTCGAATATTTTCCACATGAAAATTGCACTGGTTAATTTACATAAAATTTTGCTGCTAATTGGAAATCTCCTTGAGTTTTCGGGAAATCTTGAATTTTCGGGAAATCTTCTTGAATTTTCTGGAATTCTTCTTGAATTTTCGAGGAATCTCCTTGAATTTCATTTCACCTTGAATTTTTGGAAATTGTCTGTGAATTTTTGACGAATCCTATTGAATTTTCAGGAAATTTTCTTCCTTTCCGGAAAATTTTCCTAAATTTCCGCAAACTTTCTTTCACTTTTCGGAAAATTTTCTTAGATTTCGGAGAAATTTCTTTCGCTTTTCGGGATTTTTTTTTCATTTTAGTGAAATCTTCAATTTCCACGAAAATTTTCTTCAGTTTCCAGAAAGTTTCTTTAATTTCCTGGAAATTTCTTCAATTTCCTGGAAATCACTGTCAATCTTTCAGGAAATGTTGCTAAAATTTCCATTAATATTTCTTCAATTCTAGTTTATAATTTATCAATTTCAACTCCTTAGAAAGAAGGCAACCAGGAAATATAAACCTTTTAGGGGAGGGATGTGTGTGTGTGTGGGAAGGGGGGGTGAGGGTGAAATCTCAGTATCCCCCTCAAAAAGGAAAAGCTATACACGTCCCTGACGTTAATTTAAAACTTCGAAATGAATCATATCTTAGGGTAACGCCTTAATTACATTTTAAAGATGAGAAAAAGACGTGTAAACGGGATAGGTGTAAACGGTTGTTAAACGAGGGCTGGATAATTTATTGGAATATTTCTATTAAGATTAGCGCTCAACGGTGCATTGTGAAAAAAGGGAGAAGCAGCTTAGTTAAACCAGTGATGCATGGTTCTAGGGAAATATTTGGCAAAGAAATGTTGCAAATCAAATATATACCGAATATGATAATGAAAAAGACAACAAAGAGATCTAATTTTCGAAAATTTTAACAAAGAGTGGTCACTATAGCGGTTTCCCTTTAAAAATGCTGTTATGGGGGTTAAGGTTTTTCCCTCCCTTCCCCGACTTTTTACCAGTTTTTCCTCACAATTTTGTTTGTGTTATTGTCTTCTGTCTTTTGAAATTTTTAAGTGCAAACTTGACTTTTTACTGAATTTGAGAAAAAAAGTGCTTTTTTTCCCTGTTTATTTCATTGTTTACTTTAACCGTATACCGTACATTGTTCACAAATACTTTCTGTTGCTAATAATTGCAATCATTGTCTTTACAAAGTCTTTTCTGCTATTTACATTCTATACATATCTACATCGTCAACTACAATTGTCCCATCCTCCTTTCTGCATATTTATACATTGTTCACAAACACTTTCTCTTGCTAATATTTATAATCATTGTTTTTACAAAGTTTTTTGTGCTATTTATGTAAGGGGCGCATTTCTTGGCAGACGTGATCTCCTTTGGGATGTGCCAGCATCTACAGTATGAGGACTGCAAATGCTGGTGGATTCTTACGCAGTTCATTCAATATCAAAAACGAAGATGAAAAAACATCACAGGAATATTTCAAGTTCATTTACAATGCAAAGTCTATTTCTACCCCACATATTTTACTGTACAATTTTTACACGAGTTTTGAAAAGATATTATTCGGTATTTGACAAGCTACATGGTGATAGTCCAACTTTACTCTATGGCCTTCTGAAAGTGTCTCCTGAAAGTCTAAATTTACTTCTGACCAGAACATGTGGCCTATCCCATAATATTACATTTGGCTATCCCATAATACTCTAAAACAAAGGAAACCCTTCTTCTGTCCAGACTTTGATTGACAGATGAAAACAGGAAGAAGAAGTAACCAAAACCACCAATTAAACACAAGATAAAGAAAATGACCATCTTAGATGTAACTGAATACACAATGGGAAGTCTAAACTGAGGAATGTACTAAAATAAACGGTTCGTTTAAGTAATAGTGAGTAAGTTAAAGGGACCAGGTAATATCATTTGCGTCAGAATTTTAAAGTCTTAACAAATAAAAATCAGCAATCAACATAATAAGATGGAAAATACTTAATATTTTAGTTTAGAAATGGCATAGAACTTTAAAAAATACACTTGTAGCACATTGTTTGCAAACTTCAGAAAACACAAATGGCAAACCATAGGTTAAAAGAAATACTTATTTCAAAACCCACATGAAGAAGCAACATGCAAGTGAAAAAAGCTAAATATGCTAAAAATCACACACTATACGTATGATACGATATAAACGAGAAAAACAATATTTTCCAACCTCTTACATCCCTCCCTGCTTAACGTTGACTTACACTGTCAACAAGAATCGGTAATCTAAGTCTGAAAAAGCACATTCGATTTTTCATATCGTCAATGCAACAGCAACAAAAATGTAGTACTGTTTTATCATAATAATATGAATTGCCTTTTAACCAGAAACTGCTTTGAAGAAGTTAACACACCAAAGCTGCAAGATGAATTAAAAATAAATGCTCAGACCAAATTATTTGGAAATCAAGACCATGAACCCTGACTGCACCACCCGGAGGCAGTCTTGATACAGCTCATGCCATATATACATTCACAAAATCATTCACACATAATGAATCAAAGCAAATTCATTTAACACATTTCTTAAAATGGACTGTCAACAAGACTCAAGCTTAGCAATTATATTAACGTAACAGATTCCAACTTTCAATGATATAAAATGCACATAATTTTGTCTGAATATCAAATGTAAACATTGAACAAAAATAAATCCAACCACAACATCTTTAAGATCAAAGTAAATTACCTCTAGTTCCACAGAAAATAACATACATGTACAGCACGTACAAATCTTAAAGGATAGCAAAAGAAAATGTATTGTCCAGTAAAGTCTGGCTTGAAAACAATTTACTGTCTCTTACATAATCCATGATAACATGATCAATGAACACAAATAAATGAACATAACAAAAATATTACAAATACTGTTCCTTGATATAAATTGACAATTCTGCATTATCTCCAAAATAATGTAAGCACCAAAACGGGACGGCATTTCGGTAGAAGTGTAGTATCTTGGGTTCAAAAATACATGTTCAATAGAAAACCAAACATCCATGATCCAGGTGCAAGAAACACTTCAGAGAATCAGGGTCGTCATTCCTCATTCTTTAAAATAAATCTCTCCAAAATATTGTAGAATCAAAAGTACATTGATACATGGAAGTGAAAGAGATACAATCAGATGAAAACAAAAGTGGGCCAGTTCGAATCAATTAACAGTACTTGAAAATAAAGAATCAGCATCTATGTAATTTTGCAACTAAAGGGCGCATCAAGGTCACCGATGAGCAATCGTTAAGTGGTGGTCCGCACTTCCCTTAAGTCAGTCCAGAGTTTAATCAAATTAATCAATCATGTTCATGCACGATGATAACCTTCAGGAGTAAGTAAAACAAATCAGCTGCACAGTTATTCAAAGAAGATTACAGATTATATGAATGTTCCAAAATGTAATGATCGAGGTGTAAACAATAAATAGGTCCACTTCAAATCGATTCAAAGATACATGTATGTCCGAAGAAACAGTATAGAATCCATCCCAAAATATCCATAGTCCCACCTCTACTACCATTTTGTAAGGGGCACATTTCTTAGCAGACGTGATCTACTTTGGGATATGCCAGCATCTACAGTATGAGGACTGCAAATGCTGGTGGATTCTTACGCAGTTCATTCAATATTAAAAACGAAGATGAAAGAACATCACAGGAATATTTCAAGTTCATTTACAATGCAATTTCTACCCCACATACCTTACTGTACAATTTTTACACGAGTTTTGAAAATATATTATTCAGTATTTGGCAAGCTACATGGTGATAATCCAACTTTACTCTATGGCCTCCTGAAAGTGTCTCCTGAAAGTCTAAATTTACTTCTGACCAGAACATGTGGCCTATCCCATAATATTACATTTGGCTATCCCATAATACTCTAAAACAAAGGAAACCCTTCTTCTGTCCAGACTTTGATTGACAGATGAAAACAGGAAGGAGAAGTAACCAAAACCACCAATTAAACACAAGATAAAGAAAATGACCATCTTAGATGTAATTGAATACACAATGGGAAGTCTGAACTGAGAAATGTACCAAAATAAACGGTTCCATTAAAGTAATAGTGAGTAAGCTAATGGGACCAGGTAATATCATTTGCGTCAGAATTTTAAAGCACTAACAAATAAAAATCAGCAATCATCATAATAAGATGGAAAGTACTTAATATTTTAGTTTAGAAATGGCATAGAACTTTAAAAAAATACACTTGTAGCACATTGTTTGCAAACTTTAGAAAACACAAATGGCAAACCATAGGCAAAAAGAAATACTTATTTCAAAACCCACATGAAGAAGCAACATGCAAGTAAAAAAAGCTAAATTTGCTGAAAATCACACACTTTACGTATGATACGATCTAAACGAGAAAAACAACATTTTCCAACATCTTACATTTACATTCTACACATATCTACATTATCATCTACAATTGTCTCATCCATCTTGCTACATTGTTCGCAAAACAGTCATTATTATAACAATGTTTTCTATGCTATGTACATTCTATGCACATCCCGGGCGTCAACAATAGCATCTGCTTAAGCAGTTAACAGTTAAGAGATCTCTGTAATGGTAGTACCCGTACACGAGAGATTACACGACACAATACTAGCTACTATACTAGCTACTATACTATACTTGAATGGAATACAACGGGTGAATGCTTAATTAAAGAACTTTAAGAAACGATCTACACCTGCCTTGGTCTTTATTCAAATCTTTGTAGACTTTAAGGTTGAAAGATAAAATGTTATGAAAGTGATTGACTTGAGGTTGGGACTTCCTAGCTCTACATTTATAGATATAATACTTGGCAATGATAACGAAAAAATTAATAGGGGAACTCAAATGGTCGAGGTAACCGAAGAAAGCAAGACTCTTGTCTAAATGTACAAGGGACTTGATGGAGAGATGCATAGCATCCCTCCAAAAGTTGGCAATAATGGGGCAATCCCACAATAAATGAGAGATACTTTCATTACAAGATTTACAAAAAGTACAAAGTGGGGAATCTAGCATACCAATTTTGTGTAAAAAAATATTGCAAGTAAGAACACGATGAATGAAACTAAACTGAAAGTAACGAAGTCTGGAGTTGGAGACCGCCCTATGTGGTAACAAAAATATTATATCCCAATCCAAATTATAACTCTTCGCTCCATTTGTTAACACAAGTGGGAGTCTTAGTATGTACATTCACAATAGATGAATAAACGGCTCTGTTAAGAGTGACTTTAGCATTAAAAAGAAATAATTGGAGTTCATTCGTATTAAGAGTAGTTATTACAATACCAGCTTGCTCACGCATGTGAGATTTCCAGGATACCGGAAGTGACGAAATAGTACAAAAATAAACAGTGAATGGTAATGAGTGTAAACTAAAATCATCAATGAAAGTATGATATTCCTTTAGGGGAACCATTGACTTCATAAAAATCGTGAACATGATAGGCGCCACTCTGAAAGAGGCGTTGGTCAAATACAAGTTTCTCATCAATTTTAACAAAAGAGTAATCCAAAATGATTTCGTTTTTAAACCCTCTATTCGGGGTATGATAATTATGAGAAGACCAAGCGATACAGACTTGCTTAATAAAGATATTTGAAATATTATGTACATCATTGGGGTGAACATTACACTTAAAAAAGAAATTAGTACCATTTTTACGTAAGAAAATATCAAAATACACCTTCCAAATACTAGTTGTACAAGAAGAGTATCTCCGGATCCAAGAGCACTTTAAACTTTTAATAAATGAATCAATGTGGATCATCCGTAAGCCACCATATTTAAGATCATCAATTAAGGCCGAGTGTTTAATTTTGTGACGACTCCCTTTCCAAATAAAGTTAAAAAGTGTTTTATTAAGCTCGAGTATAAAATTACGTGGTGGGTCAGGAAGAACAGTAAAAAAGTAAACTAATTGGGAGATAGCGAATGATTTGCTAATTGTGATTTTCCCTATCGGCGCAAGGTCTCTTGTTGACCAAAGGTTTAATAACTTTTTGAGACGGGATAATTTTGGTAAATAATCATTCGAAAAAAATCCTCGGGATGATTCGTAAAAGTAATGCCTAAATAATGAATTGGACCATTCGAAATGTTGAAAGAGAAATCATTAAAATACGAAGGGTGTGTGTCGGCATACAGGCCAATGGGAAAAATGAATGATTTGTCAAAATTCGTGATAAAACCTGACACTTTCTTAAAGTCGTTTAGCACAGTAACTATAGAATTAAGTGAAGTTCTAGAACTATCAGTAAAAAGTACAGTATCATCCGCATATTGGGATATTTTGAAGGAAATGTTATCAATATTAATGCCTTTTATGTTAGGGTCACATTTGATACGCCGACATAATATTTCAGAACAAATAATGTAAAGATAGGGGCTGAGAGGAGAGCAATGCCTAACGCCGAGAAAGAAGTGTTTTGCAAGTAACAAATATATCTTAGCCGAGCAAAATCATGAAGGAAATTTCCCAAAAATTGAAGAAAATTTCCCGGAAATGACTGAATAAAGGAAGTGTTCCCAAAATTGCCCAGAAAAGCTCCCAATTATTGAGGAAATTTCCTGAAAATTGGCCAAAAAATTGTGAGTCTGGCAAAAATATAGAAATAATTTCCCCTCCTCTTCCCCCTCCTGCAAAAAAAAAAAAAAAAAAAAAAAACCCTGGTAAATCCATTGCTCAAAATTAATCGTTTATTCACAGATTCATTGCCATTTTACCTTCGTAAAAGATTTTTCGAGTCAGGAAAAAAGTCACCCCCCTACCGAGTAACATATCCGAGGATATGTTACTGTGCCATGGCCGTGCGAGGCTTGGCGGTCGCCCCCTTCCCTCCCCGCCGTCAGACGGATATCTTAGTCGGGCAAAATCATCATGTGTAGGATATTTGCCGAAAATTAAAGAAAATTTTCCGGAATTGAAGAAAGTGTTCCCAAGCAGCCCCTCCCCCTTCCTCCCCGCCGTCAGTCGGATATCTTGGTCGAGCAAAATCATCATGTGAAAGATATTTGCCGAAAATTAAAGAAAATTTCCTGGAATTGAGGGAAGTGTTCCCAAATTGCCCAGAAAAGCTCCCTAATATTGAGTAAATGTCCTAAAAATTGGCCAAAAAATTAGCGAATCGAGCAGAAATATATAATTATTCCCCCTCCCCCACCCCTCTCTCCCTCCCCCAAAAAACCCTGGTAAAACCATTGCTCAAAATTAATCGATTATTCACAGATTCATTGCTATTTTACCTTCGTAATAGGTTTTCGAGTCAGGCAAAAAGTCAGTAAGATGATCAGTGCAGTGCACTTCAATCTCTCTTAAAGGGTGACCCAATGACAATTTGGTGCACAAAATGTAAGTGTGAAATAAAGGGTTGTTCTTGCAGCATTTCTTCAACGTGGTTTCCTTCAACGTGGAAGGACATGTATGTTACTTAAAATTGTTTACTTTCGTCTGTAGGTAAACATCAATCACCAAACAAAAATAGCCTCTGAAACGAGTCCCTCCTAAACCCTATCACTCAAATATATTTAAACCTCCTCCATGTTTTAAAAGTGTATTATTTTAAGTTCATCTTATAAAAAAAACTACTTCATTTTTAGAAAATATGAATATGATGTACATATCAAGTAACTTTAAATCTCTGATCTTATCTAATTGCAGTGGAATTGAATTTATCCTTTCTAAATATGGGAAATTTAGCTTTGCACTTTTGGAAACTTGAGCATGCGCTTTTCGTAACTACACCTTTACATTGAAACTTAAAAGGTTTAGACGTGGCCAAGACTTGCTACCGTGATTGATTATTGAATTGTCCAATTCCAAAGCTAACATTTTTTTGATTGCGAAGAACATTTAAGCACCATGTCGAATTCTGGAGATTTCGGGAATCCTTTAAGAAAATTTAAGCTAGTCTTTTTAGGAGAACAAAGTGGTAAGATTTGCTCGGGTCCACCCATTCAGCCTAAGCTTATATGTTATGTAGCCTTACTGTGATAGGCTTAATATTAGGTGTTAATGTTAGGCAAAGTTTGTTTTGGTTGGAAGGTGTTTACTAACTTGTTACCGTTAGTCTACATTAACATTAATGTTACTTGTGCGGGTTCCAAATTGATCATACGCAACTCAACTTGTAATATAAATTTGCAGGATAGAGAATATTTTTTCTCCGTTATTGTTAACGAACTTTATTATTATTAACGTTCGGCCTAACGTAACGTTAGTAGGCCTAGGCCATACTAATAGTACTAGTAGGCCTAGTATTAGTAACGTTAGCTTTGGTGTGTAAGATAATGCCTCTCTAGCCTACCCCGGCAATGTCAGTCAAAGGTGAGTCATTGACATATGAAATAGTAACTCACATGTGCATCATTGTACCCAATTGTCAGTCACCAAAGTGGTGGGGTGGGTCAATTTACTTTAAACCTATTGACTTTGTACAGAGGTGATTGATTTGGGGTAGGCTAGGCCCAGCCTAAGTCATTTCACACAAAAATGTCAGTCACCTTAATGTGACTAAAGTAAGGGGTGAGTCACAAAATTGACAAGTGCATTATGCACTTATCAATTGGGTGACTCACCATTAACATACACCCCGGACAAGGTAAGTCATTGCACCAAAGTGGGTGGACAAAAGTACATGTACATTGAGTGATTGACGCGTCACTCAGGTGACTGAATTTTTTTTTTAAATGACTTAAACCAAAATCAATCACCTCTACAAAGTCAATGGGTCTGAAGTAAATTTGACTGACATCGCTGGGGGTAGTAGGGGTAAGTCATACAACTGACACAGATAGGCCTAGTATGACTCAGCTTGGAAAATAACTTAAATCAGACTTTTATTCCATTTATTCGGAAGCCAAAATATTTTGTTATGTTATGAAATGATCTTAAACCTTCCCATAACAACATCATACACGCACCCATACATAAGTCGTAAACATATATCGCACATACACACAAAACATATAATGTACAAGATACTCACATGGATTAAAAACTTTTTGATAAGCAGAAAACAAGTGTGCATTAATGGCGCACAATCAGATTAGAATTGTGTTATTAGTGGAGTACCCCAGGGTAGTGTACTTGGTCCAATTCTTTTTCTTGTATTTATTGATGACGTGCCTTATTTTGTGAACTCATACCAGATTATTTGCTGATGATACCAAATGTTTTTCAAGTATTTCTTGCTTTGAGGACTATTTATCGTTTCAAACTGACATTGACAGCTTGGTTTGCTGGTTGGTCCAGTAAATGGCAACTGCAGTTTAATTCTGCAAAATGTAAAGTGATGCATCATGGAAGGAACAATCCCTGTATGAATTATTACATGGAGTTTATTCCAACTTAATGATTGTTTTTAAGGAATGTGATGATCTTGGCATGACATTTTAAGATAATCTTTCTTTTTTCGAAGCATATCGCCAATATTTCAGCAACAGCAAACAGGATCCTTGGCCTTATTACAAAATCTTTTTAGTGTATGGATGTGGATATGCTCCGAGTTATTTAGGCCCCTTGTCATAATAGTGGCGACCGCCGTATTACTGCAGCCGATGCAACTTCAGACTGTTACCATGCAGGTGACTTTAACAATAGACCATCCACACTCGCCGCAGCGTATCACAATTTCTGATGAGCTGGGTAATTCATGCATGAAAGATTTTGCAGCCGCCGTGGTATAGGAATTGCCAACTTGATAATAAACAGATCTCGGTAGAACTAGTATCTTGGGTTTGAAAATACATGTTCAATAGAAACCAAACATCCAGGTGCAAGAAACACATCAGAGAATCAGGGTCGTCATTCCACATTCCTTAAAATAAATCTCTCCAAAATATTGTAGAATCAAAAGTAAATTGATACATGAAAGTAAAAGAGATACGATCAGATGAAAACAAGAGTGAGCCAGTTAGAGTCAATTAACAGTACTTGAAAATGAAAATTCAGCATCTATGTATTTTTGCGACTAAAGGGCGCATTAAGGCCACCGATGAGAGATTGTGAGGGGTGGTCCGCACTTCCCTTAAGTCAGTCCATACTTGAATCAAATGAACAAAATCATGTTTATGCACGATAACTTTCAGGAGTGAGTAAAACAAATCAGCTGCACAGTTATTCAAAGAAGATGACATGATATGAATGTTCCAAAATGTAATGATCCAGGTGTAAACAATAGGTCCACTTCAAATGGATTTGAAGATACATGTATGTCCAAAGAAACAGTATAGAATCCATCCTAAAATATCCATAGCCCCACCTCTACTACCATTTTGTGAGGGGGGCACATTTCTTGGCAGACATGATATCCTTTAGGATGTGCCAGCATCTAGAGTCAAACAAACAAACAAGATTCAAAACAGTGTAATTGTTGGTCACTAGACAAATGCTATATTGTTACTCAATTCTCAATCATTCAATCAAGTTTACATGTATTTAAAATAATGTGATTCCAATAATAACAATCAATTAACACAATGACATCCCTATCATACTCTGGCAGGGCCACAACCAATTTCTTCTGCAACTGGAGGCTAATGTGATTTGACTGCCAAACATTAATAAGTTGGCTGGTCACAAATCTTGCTTTCACTAGCCGAATGCGGATCTCAGTGGCTGATGGCTGGTCCATGGATATAGTGAAATCAGAATGTACCTTTATTTCAAAGTAAGAAATATTAATATCAGAGTCGGGGGAGATAAGTTATGTACATAATGTATGTTATATATTATCTTTGAAATGATGATCACTGCACTTTCTCCTTTCTCTTTTTAGTTGGCAAAACATCACTTATTACAAGATTTATGTATGATAGTTTTGATAATACATACCAGGTAAGATCATTTGTTTGAATATTATTCAATGTAATTAAGATTTAATGTTGATGTGAGTTGTTCCTGTAAAAGATTAAGTGTAGCAGTCTTTAATTTGCCAGTTTTAATTTGCATGCTTCCAAGATGGGTTTGGCTTAAAGTTCCGACCAGTTGTAAAATAACCAGATGTCATTATCCATTATTGTGTGATCTTTGCTTCTTTGAAATTTAAAAGTTATGCAGACAGTAAATTTCACTCTTTTTGGTATTTGATATCACTTTGAATTTTTTGAATGACATATCTTTTTCTTGGAAACTAAAATTTGGGTTTTATTTTTTGGGGTTTTAGTGTTATTGGGTTCTATAAGTATCACCCTTCTAGCAAAGATGATTTTATGAGTAAATGTCAACAATAATAATTCAGGTAGTGGTACTGTCTACCAATCTCTGAATTGTAAGAGAAAGATTAATTAAAGACAAGCTCAGTCTCATATTTGAATAACTTTATTTTCAGAATCACAAAAAAGATACATGTATTGTATAGTCTATTGAAGATGGGAGTACAAACGCTATGAATATTGTCTGCTCATTGTTTATTTACAGGCAACAATTGGTATAGACTTTCTTTCCAAGACAATGTACCTTGAAGACAGGACGGTCAGGCTTCAGTTATGGGACACGGCAGGACAAGAACGCTTTAGAAGTTTAATTCCCAGCTATATTAGAGATTCAACTGTAGCCGTAGTCGTTTATGATATAACAAGTAAGTACTATATATCTGTTTTTTATTCTTGAGGAGATTACCATTTTTGATACCATGATACAGATCAGGGATCAACACATTTGGTGGTTCTGGTGTCCTTTGGTTTATTCTAGAGTTGAGGTCTTCGTCATTTATAAGCATACATCCAAGGTATGATCTGACTACACTTCTTTGTATGATTAATAGGTTCACCTGCACCCGGAGAAAACATAGCATCAATCTCAAAAAGGTATCGTGCGTTTTACCTCCACAAATGAATTTGGACAGAGGTTATGTTTTTGCCTGCGTTTGTCTGTTTGTTTGTCTGTTTCAGTGTCTTGGGAGTGAATAGCAAAAAGAAAAGAAAAAAATTCCCTTGAAGTGAAACAGAGTGGATTATGATAATCTCGTAATTAATCTGCAATTAATTTTCATGCTGATATGTTAGATAGATCAGCCCTATCTGGTTTATGAGGGGAAAAAGTTCAGCATGTTTTTATTGGGAGTATTAGGTTAAAGTTCAGGGTGGAAGGGGAGCTGTGGTGCAATGGAGTGAGTAGAGGTTATAGTGAAGGTTGGAATGATGAGCTGGTTAAGAGTATATTTGGGAGATGAGTGGATGGCAAAAGGTGGGCTGAAGTAAGTATTTGAATGGATGGTGGTAGGTGAATGGAAGATGGTAGGTGAAGGGGATGGTAGGTGAAGGGGATGGTAGGTGAATGGGACATGTTGGGAAATAGAGGATGGCCTGGTTGAAATTCCCGCTGTTCTGAGAACATTGCTTTTTTAGCAGGAACAATGAATTTTTAAATATCACTGTTTTTTCTCAATTATATAACATCAGCATCCTGCAAGATATTGTTTTCTGCTCGTACAACGTGTTTTACAAGTAAAATCCCTGGTAACAAATATTTTTAAAGTATGAAAAACTCTCTTTTCCTGCAATTTCCAGTGCAATCGATCATAGATGGGCTGCAGAAAATTTGTCAGTAAACATGCCACATGCAAAACATTTCAGCACATACTACCTGGGAAAGTTTTCTTCTCAGACTTACCACAGAGATGTCAAAATAACAGCTCCCAGGAGATTTATTTACATATCAGTATTACACATGGGGATATATCTGTTGGGGAATATTGTTTCACATGATGTAATAATTATGACATTATGTCGTTGGCCAATTGGAAAATTTATGTACAAGTTCTGTGCACACACTTGAGAGTGCTTGAATCAAAGCCAGTATTGAAGTACATACCAGAGAGCGTGACGTCATGTGCCCTATATTTCCTATAGGCTGACACTTTGTATAGGCTGAAAATTGAGAGACAAAAACTTCCTATACATACAGTGTGGGGAAAACATGATGCGTTGATGTAGCCATTTTTAGTGAAGCATGCTTTTTTCGTACAAGCTTTGAAAAACATGGTATTTAAGTGAACGATGGATTTCGTAAAAAATGGTATGCAAGTCTAAAATGATATACTAATCGATTGTATGTTTTATTATTGGTTCCGATGGGATAGCATCAGGAACCTATGCAGTCATGATGGCTTGTGTATGTATGTGTGTGTGTATGTAGGTGTGGGTGTATGATTGTGTGTATGTTTGTGATGGCCAGCTCGTAAACGGGATATCTCAAGAACTATACCCTGGATTCAGGTCATATGTGGTACACAGATAGCCCATGGTCTGTAGATGTGCCCTATTGTTTTTGATGGTGATGTCATGCATATTAATGAGTACAATTCTTAAATGTTCATATTTGTCTTAATTGTTGATCCTTGTTACAAGCAGAAAGCGCCTGCTTAACCCTTACTCTACCACGCGGCGATAGTATCGCTGTTTTCAAACCACCTTTTTCTAAAAATAAAATCGGGACTTTACCACAGTCCTATAAGAGTAATCTTGGTATCATTTTAAAGTACTCGGATATTTCTTTCATAAAATGAAACTTTTTCATAGGGGTTATATTACATCATTTTTAGCAAAAGTATATCGAAAAAGGGTAAAACTCAATAATTGCTAGAAAATTCACAATTTTTTTATTTTTCTCTTTTACATCTTATTGTAACTTCAAGATCACATTTTTGCTTCAAAATCAAACACGCAAGTCCTAAGACATGATAGTATTGGTTTCTGGTATCATTTTTATAATCCCTACGTGCAATCTTTTGTTCTGGAGAAATTTTTTCAAAATTTCATGAATTTCTGCCATTTTTGACTCGTTTTTTTCAAAAAATCACGTAACCCACACCTGTACATCACACATTCTTTGTTGAACCGCCATTGAAAGCGCTTGAAATTTCCTTTCATTTGATATATAAATAAAGGCATACCCCCCTCTACTTAGAGCCTATCCTATAAGAATGAAATTACATCTCTCTAATTTGAACGACCACGTGGTGCAGAGGAAATGTACGCGACTAGCATGCGAGCGCTCGAGTCTCGCCATGACTACTGCGTAATTATTTTTCTGCTGCAGCTTTCAGGGGACGTTTGACTTTTATCATTTTTGATGTGTTTTTATCTTTCCTTTCTTTCTAAAAATTATAGATTAGTATCATTGGAAAGGAAATTTCAAAAAGAATCTAAATATGCAACACAAATCTCTGTTTTCAATACTGACAAGAAGTTATACTTCTGCAAAGATTGACCATTTGTTGACCAAATTAAGCCAAAAATTGCTTAATTTGCATAATTTTGTCCAATATTTCCTAAATTGGTTTTAATTACTCAAAAGATAATTATCTTAGCATCTATTTCAACCAAACTTGTAACAAAATAAAATAAAAGGAAAGTTGTCAAAAATGCATATGAAAAAAAAGTTACGAAAATTGGCGTTGCTTTTTTTAAAGCCCTGGTAGAGTAAGGCCAATTTTATTTGTTCAATTTATTTTAAGTTAAACCTTAACTTCCATGCTATAAATATGCAATCTGATGACCAGATTCTGACGCACTTCTAACCGACAATAAAAATGGAGTTACCAGCCCTGACCTCCATATTACCTCTACTAACCCTCACTTCATTTCAGCGTGTTGTTTTCACAACATCGCTGGAACTGGTCAAATTTTCTTTTATAAATTTAACCTTTTTTAACAATTTTCTCCTTTGCAGCTTTTACCAGGCAAGATTTTACTCTGCTCTATCTTATCCGGTTCGCCTTTTCAAGTCTTCTGAGGTAAGACGAGGTAGCCATGGGTCCGGGATTTCTTCGGTCCGACTCACAGGCCTTTCCCGTGTAGCCTACACTTAGGATAGAGACTTTTTGTCTATCTACAAAGCAGGTGGCTAGTTCGAGAGTCTCACTCTTGCGGCGGGTGTTTTTAGGCCCTAGAGCACCAAGTGTGCCTGTTTAGTGGACCTCTTGCCCCTGGGTTTTAAGTGTTTTTTACCCTCGGCCCTGTCCTTCGACGAGGAGAGCCTAGCGTTATACTATGCATTGTATTAACATGTTAGGATATCTTAAGTACAGGTTCTCGTATGCATCAGGCCAATTTCTTCAATCAATGTTGGCGCATGCATGTTGGGTCGACGTCACCACAGGTTGTTCGAGGAGTCGGCTTCTTACAGCTCCAAGGAGCTACAATTGTTACAAGAGCCTATATTTTATTTAATGTTACCAGTACATATCGTGTATTCGTTTTTCTCGCATATAATTAAGACAAAGTTTTTAATTTTCAAGTTTAATTTTGGGGCGTTGGAGAGATCTTGAGAGGGTTTTCCGAGTCCTATTTACAGAAGATCTAATCTTTTCTTTTTATCTTCACAGAAGCCAAGTTACTCAGTGGTTCGTGTTTTCCATGCTACCCTTACGCTATTAAAGAATTTACGTTCAGTGCATTTTCTCGGGTTTTTACAAATTTTCTGATAAACTTTTTTGATGTACTAAATTGCTGTGGCTTGCCTCTCTATGTTTGACCAAGGGTCGTAGGTACATCCCCTTCTTAGTTTAAGTGTATATGTTTGCATTCATATATATTTTTACTTATCAGAAAAAATGCCACAAGGCGATATAAATCAATTTGTCTCAGAGTTTCTACTTGCGCGAGGGCCACCTTCTCGATAGATTACTGAGTCGTGGAGGCCTGTGTTTGTAGTTTACTTTGTTAACTTTTCCCTGATTAAGCCCCTGGAGGCCTCTGACTCGATAGATTAATGAGTTAGGAGGGCCACGGGTGCGGTTTATCAGACGTAAGTTACCTGAGTCTATATTGATAAGCTAAGTGGTGTCCTAGACGTCACTTAGAATAAACCACTATAAAGAAGCGCTCCCTTCTCGATAAGATTACTGAGTTGTGGGAGGCATGGATTTTTTAGTGGGTAAACACTTTGTACACCGCTGTGGTTCATGGTTCTGCGATAGGGACCTGTAGGGTCACGTAAAGGTGGCACCCAAAGAGGTTATACGTGAGCCACAAGTGATTGGACGGGTCCTTTCTGGTCGGTACGGCTCAGGTAATCGGATCCATACGGTTCCACAACCCCTCTGTAACAATTGCCACTGCATCCTCACAATCCAACACGTTCTTCTTGCTTGCCCCCTGTACAACCTTCCCAGAGCTTCCCTCGCTCCCCACAACTCAATTGCTGAGTTCTTCCAGAAAAATCCTCCAGATAAAATAATCTCCTTCCTTCAGCATGCATTCCTCTACAACCATATTTAATTCTCCTCTTCCACCCCCTCTCTTCTTTGTTTTTGTTTTACCCATGCACCTCCTCTCTCGATCACAGCTTTCTGGCTTTTGTTCTTGAATTTCTCTCATTCTCCCCCTGTTTCCTTTCCTTACTACCTCTAAAATGATCTGACCTCTCAGGCACAATTTGACCTCGTTGTCGTGGTGCCGTTAAGACCTCATCAAACAAACAAACGGTTCCACAGCCCGTATTCACAGCTACGTACTGGTCCGTGACGGGTCCATTGGACGCTTCCATACGGCTCCACGTTTCATGTTTACGGGTCCAATGGAGGGCTCCACAACCCGTGTTTACCGGTCAGTTGGATGGTTCCGTGGCCCACGGCTCTGGTGAACGGGAACGGGTCTGGACTAGTAACAGACTACCACAGTATATAACATGAGAGTATAAACAAGGGTAATTGTGATTTAACATTAACACAATTCAAGAAAAATTAGTTAAAAAAAACTTGTGAAGGTGAGCATGTGACATCACATTACTACAGTAGACTATAGTTACTTTCAATAAGAGTGTCGTATCTCATAAAAAGGGTATAGATATATAACACTAATGATATTCAGAAATTACACCTATAGGTTAATTTTCATCACATGAGCTTCATATTACTTTACAAATGCATCTCAACATTTTAACAAAACAACTGCACATTAACCATTAAGTCAGGTATATACTGGGTTTAAAAATGAAATAGAACCTCTTAACTGTCATATAATGATGATAATTAAAAAAGACATATTTCATATGTTAATATAAATTGAGGAGATAATCATCATCATTATGAAAAAGAAGTTCATAAATCGATTTTAAATAACTGATCTAATCTGTAATATAGCATAGTTTTGTAACGGGATAACGTACACTGTACGATTTTTCCGGAAATACACCCACTTGCTACGAAGCTACGTGGTTAGGTGACAAGTGACAATCTTCGCAAGAAGTATAGCACCATGAGAGCTATTTTCTTCTTGCTCCCGTAGCCCTTAGCTACGCAGTTCCATTGCCGTGTGAATGCCATTAATAAGATTGTCCGTGTTGAACGCAATTAATTTCACCAATATCATGGACACGGAGGACAGGTCCCAGAGTGTTGGTGCGTTACGCACCCAAGATGTCCCACGATGCATAGCATGTAAAAGCTTATTTAAATTACGCTCCAGTGACATCCATCTCATGTGTTACGAGTGTAGATTATGCTGCGAGTCTAACCCTTGTGCTCTATGCGGAGACTGGGATCAAGCGGCGTGGTCGGAGCACAGACTCCACCGCAAACCAACACTTTAAAAAAGTGGCCGAGAGAGTGGGGAAGGGATGGTCAGACAGGGCTGTCTTTGTCTTCCCCCTACCGCCACCGTCACCCAGGCTTAAACCGCAGCCCCCTTCCGCCCGGGAGGCGGGGCCCCTGCCCACTCTTAGCAAGGCACTCGATGACGGGCCCCTGCCGCTGAGTAGGTGTACGCTAACACTTACCCCAGTAATGCCAAAGGCTGTGGCGGAGCCCAACCCTTCCGTCCTAAAGGAGGCAGTTCCTGGAGGAGAGACAGGGAATGGGATAGTGCATACAAAGGGGAACAGAGTCGACGTCACCAGTCTTGTTCCTCTTTGTCTTCCTCTTCCTCCCCTGAACCCAGGCGGAGACGAAGGAAGCCCCCTCAAGGGTCCAGGGTCTTCACCCGGATAATGAGAGTTCTAGCGGCCTTCCTACGAAAGAAAGGCCGAGGTGATCTGGTTGACCTTTGGTCTCCCGGACGTAGATCTGTTCGCGTTAGGGGACAACTACAAGCTACCAATTTTTTGCGCTCTGACACCTGACCCGAGAGTCTGGAAAGTCGACACAACACGTTCATGATCAGGGTCCACCGTGGCTACACCTTTTCACTGTTTGCTCTGGTACCGAGAGTACTGGACAAGGTGATGTACAATCAGTGTCCCATCTTTCTTCTGGTAGCTCCCAACTGACCCGGCCAACTGTGGTTTCCTCAGGTGCTCAATCTTGTCGCAGGTTTCCCGTAGGAGCTTCCACTGGTGGACGAGTTAGTATCAATCCCGGTTCTGGCAAACTGCACCACAATCCAAGAGCACTCTATTTGACTGTGTGGCCTCTATCCTCGAATTGCTTGTGTCGCAGGGTCTTTCGGAGGCAGCTGCCCAAATGGCAGCCCGAAGCCGGAGGTCTTCCACTTTAGGGATGTATGCTTCCAGACTCGGAATGTTCCGAGACTGGTGCCAGGATAGATAGCTTTCTCCGCATACGGCGCCTCTTGGTGACATAGCGGATTTTTGTTGGTCCAGTTTAACCTGAATAGATCCATCAATACAGTCAAGGTGCTCAGGACAGCCATAGCAGCTATCCACCGGGGCATTCTAGATGGCTCGACCATCACCGACACGCAGCCTCTGGAAAGATTAATTAAAGGAATGTTCTTACAAAGACCTTCAGTTCGGAACCTCGCTCCCCCTTGGGATATGCAGGTGGTTCTCGGGACATTAGCACGGGCTCGTTTTGAGCCTTTGCCAGAATGTCAACTCGAGGAACTGACAATCAAAACGGTATTTTTACTCTTCACGGCCTCTGCTAGATGCAGAGGCACCATTCACACGCTTTCGCTCAAAGAAGGCCATATTCGCTTTGAATCGGGGGCCGTTCGACTTGTGCCCGACCCAGCCTTCTTAGCCAAGAATCAAACATAAGAGTTTTTACCGGAAACTATTTTCTTTCCATCACTCGCTACGTTTTCTGACACTGCAGAGGACAAGGCCTGGTGCCCCGTTCGATATCTCCAACACTATATTAAATATTAAATGTAAGCAATCTTTTCAGAAGGGCGTCACCCCTTATTCCTGTCCTTACAAAATCCGCATCACGCCGTCTCGTGAAACGATTTCACGTTGGATTGTTCAGGCAATCACATACAATAAATCCGCGTTATTCATGGAACATTCGATTAAGGCACATCAGGTACGAGGCATAGCTACATCAATTGCTCTTTTTGGTGGGGTTCTCCTCAACGAGATTCTTCGTGCTGCGGTTGGAAAACACAGCCACGTTCTTCTCCCCATATCTGAAGGATATACCAGACTATCATGGCAGAGTTGCAAGGGCTGTTCTTTCAAGAAGAAGACCACCCCATCTTGAGGTAAATATTCTCGTTTTCAATTATTCACGTTCTCTCGTTCTGTTGGAGTTATTATGTTAAATTTCTTAATGTCTTAATTGTTCACTAACGGATTTCGGCCGCTGTTTTGGCACGTTTAATTTGTTCCTTTTTGAAAAATAATTATTCTCAACAGAGTGCTCTCTGTTGTCTTGTTATAACTAGCAATTGGTCACTAGTTTTGATAGTTCCTATTTGGTGGTCTTTCGTCCTTAAGAGGAGAAGGAATTTCGTCCATTAAGCAGGATAAGACTAGTGCATGTTTTAGTACCAGCCATTAGAAAATTGTGCTGCGACCTGAACTCCTTTCCTTCGTATCCTTGGTTGCAATCTTATTGCATATATCATGAAAGGTAAGGTATAACTAGAATAAATTTACCCCGCTAAGCGTAGCGGGGATATTTATGAGAGTTATACTTACCTTCCATGCATCCTGCTCGCCTCCCCTCTCGTTCAGGCCGCGGTGGAATCTTAAGTGAGGGTTAGTAGAGGTAATATGGAGGTCAGGACTGGGCTAGTAACTACGTTTTTAAGGTCAGTTAAAAGTGTGTTAGAATCGGGTCAAGTGACCAGATTGCATATTTATAGCATGGAAGGTAAGTATAGCTTTCGTAAATATCCCCTGCTACGGGGTAAACTGTTGACATGTGGAGGCCAAACTCATGTTGTATTTTTATTTGTTTCAGATGTAAATTCCTTCCATCAAACATCAAAATGGATAGATGATGTAAGGACAGAAAGGGGCAGCGATGTAATCATTATGTTAGTTGGTAACAAGACAGATCTAGCAGATAAAAGGTGAGTTGAGAATGGCAGCATTTTATTTCTGGGAACGGGAAAGGTTGAAAATAAAATGAGGAAGAAATGAAAAAGAAATGATAAAATTAAGAAGAAGAGAAAGGAATAAGAAAGTAAAAAAAATGAAATGGAAGAGATAAAAGAAAAGAGATGGAGAGAGAAGAGGAAAGATATAAAGAGAAAATGAATATTTAAAAAAAGCAAAAACCAAATCAAAACAAGAAAAGGCATAGAAATATAAAGAGAAGAAGGAAAAAGAAAAGCAAGGAAAAAGGGACAGGAAAAAAGTAAGCAAGAAGAGTGAAAGATAAGATTAGGGAAGCAAAAGGGAAAAGAATTGCTGGGCTCCTGAAGTGAAATTTTATCAAAAGAAACAAATTATAGACCTTAAATGATAAACTAATTGTTGTTGTTGAAGTAAGAGGTATGTATGATTGTTTTTCTTAAGATTTGAATGCTTCTGCATGCAGAAAAGTTTTAGATTATAGTGATTGCGTCAAATATTAGTTGTGTATCATCAGCGTTTAATTTTACATCTTTGAAAGCAAGGCTGAAACATTCTTATTGTGGATCTCAGTGCACCTTTGTAGACTTTCTTGCCAAGCTTGTCGAGAAGTAAGAGCTAAGTAATAATTTTATTAAAAACTCCAGTTCTCCTTGAGACAAATTTCAGTCTTCTCTGAAAATTCCTTCTAATATTGTTGCAAAAGGTAAAGAGACTAAAAATAACTCATGCCGAAAGATCATAATGTTCCTCTTCTGTAAATATTATCCCATCACTGTAAAGCATGATACTGATACTTAATCATCAAAATGGATTTTTCGGGAGCTCGTTTAGAGCTGTTTTAGGATTTTAAATGTCAGTAAACAAGACATGATGAATCAGCGGTTCACAAGAACTTTTTGAGTAATGACTCAGAAGCCTTGGGTCACGCGAGTGATTCATTTCGATTAACGCTTTCAGCACATCTTAGACTGGTTATTAGCATATAACAGGTTTGTGAGCAAATAGGATATCTTTACCACAGGTGTGTGTGGAGTTGAGTGCAAATAACTCAAATCTTGTGTTTTGGCCAGATATTTTTATAACGCTTCCAATTTTTTTGGCACTTATTAATTCTGCTCCAAATGTGGAACATTTGCATTGGTGTCTGTATGTTTGTGTGTCATTAATAATAATGTGATTTGATATTGCACTATAATATCAACACAAGTGCGTGCTTGAAGTTGCTATTTAAGTATTTAAGCATGCATTTTAATGTATGTATGTGTGAAATGCATCATTGGTTTTAAGGGTTAAAAGTAGTGTTTTTAGAACATTACATGGGTATTTGATGGATTTGGATTGAATTTGTTTCCCAGTGGGCATGACATAGCTGAGTTTAATTTGGTGCAAATTTGATAAGATTTGTGGGATGAGAGACAATAGTTGGAGGAGAGTGAAGGGTGTTATTGTGTCCAAAGGAAGGAAGACATTGGAAAGCAATGCTAGTGACGGAGGTCAACACATTTTTGGTACAACTTTTATTTTTGGTTCAGATGCTGTTACCATAAGGAGCTTATGCAGTCATGCTGGCATGTATGTGTAAATGTATTAAGCTTGCATGGTGTACCGGTTTTGTAACTAAAACCGGTTTTGGGAAACAGCTGTTTCGGTCTGATTTATTTGTATGAAAAACTGGAAGTACCGAAAATAACCAAATCACTACAAAAAAATGACAAAAAGATGATAAAATCTATTTTACTTAAATAAAAAGAAAATTTATGCCTTGCCTTGTGTCAACAAGTTTTTTAAAGTTTTTTTTTATATTTTGTGAAAATATGTAATATTATAAAGATTCAATCAGTAAATACGATTAAGAATGTTTGGAAATATATGGTCATAATGTACCTGCAGATAACAGGGTCAATGATGCTATGTATTTGCATCTAGCTTCTTTCCAGGCTAATACTTTCCTGACCACAACAAATTTATTCCTTTATAATCCCTTTATTTGAAGTCATTTCGATATTCTTCTGAGTTCTTTTGTCTTTTAAAATACTTGGTTGAAAATCTATTATAAATCCGGACAATTATATCGCAAATCGCAAGCCAAGTATTACGAAACCATTTAAGAATTCACACCCAACCACGTCCTACTGTACTGACTGACTCTATGCATGTACATAGTAGAGCTGTGACCGTTTAGCCTGTACACGCTACACGCTCGCAAATTTTGTAAACGTTTACTAAATACTTCATTGCGAGTAATCGTTTTTCATAGTCAGTCTTGCCGTTGAAAATTAATATTGTCATTCATGATTGAAATCACACACATCGGTTGACAAATTTTCAATCAATGACTTTTTACAAACTGTAAACCTGATAAGCATAACCCCTTTTAAATGTGTGAATCACAAATGCGCAGTAATCACCAATGAATGGGGATATTATGCACTTTGATTTTGCTGAAATCTGTGTAATCTAACTTGTAAAATGCACCGCGAATATGCCGCAGTAAACAGTGAAACTAACAAGAGGCTGCGATGTTAACAATAGGCCTAATGCTAGGCCACAAGGCTTAAAGTCCCACGCAATCAAGGCCTGTTTTACTAAGCTGTAAAATCGACCAATAAACACTTGAAAAATACTTGAATCGTGACAATCAGTACATTTACATGTAAATATTACCTGATAAGTCAAATAAATTTTGCTAGAAAGAAAAAATATTGCAAAATAAACAAACTCTGCATGCGTCGCAAAGATGGTGGCCATTTTTCGAGAGGACTAATATTTAGAACTTCCTGGTGGTGGTGGCGTAGTTATGAAATCTTTTACGGCGAGGTATATTATAGGCCTAGTATGCAAGATTTTCACAGAAGAACTTTGAAAGCCGTAGCGAATAGGACAAAAAAGTTACGCGATGTTGAGTTTAAATGACATTGAAAGGAAGTTATCTGTTCTTTCTAAACTGAATTTTCATGCATATTTTCCATAAAAATGATGATTTATACTGTAGAAGTAAACTTTTTACCATTTGGAAAGCAAAACTCAGCGTCTATTTGGGCAATGGAGTCGGTACTTTTGCCATACTGGTTGCGCAATTTTTTTTACTTCGCCTCGTAGTTTTGGAGCAATTTTGGTGTATTTCCGAAAATTACGGCACTAAACGCGTGTACACGATACACGCTCGCTTTTTTGGGTGGTACACGTTTACTAAAATCCCTAAACGTTCTCAGCTCTAGTACATAGGCCAAGTAGAAGTTATAACAATTTATTCAATGTGTATATGGCCCCTGGATACAAATGAAACTTTGCATGAATGACGCTAGATTCACGTGTTGTCATAGTAATAGAGCTGTAAACGTTTAGGGATTTTAGTAAACGTGTACACGCCAAAAAAAGCAAGCGTGTATCGTGTACACGCGTTTAGTACCGTAATTTTTGGAAATACACCAAAATTGCTCCAAAACTAAAACAGGCGAAGTAAAACAAATTGCGCAACCATTATGGTAAAAGTACTGACTCCATTGCCCGAATACATGCTGAGTTTTGTTTTCCAAATCGTAATAAGTTTACTTCTACAGTATAAATCATCATTTTTATGGAAAATATGCATGGAAATTCAGTTTTACAGATAATTTCATTTCAATGTCATTTAAACCCAACTTCGCGTAACTTTTTTTCTTCAAAGTTTCACTGTGAAACTATTGCATACTAGGCCTATAATACCTCGCTGTAAAACATTCAAAACTACGCTGCCACCACCCCGGAAGTTCTGAAATATCAATCCTCTAAAAAAAATGGCGCCATCTTTGCGACGCATGCAGAGTTTGTTTATTTTGCAATATTTTTTCTTTCTAGCAAAATTTATTTGACTCATCAGGTAATATTTACATGTACATTTACTGATTTCACGATTCAAGTATTTTGACTAGTGTGTTTTTTGGTCGATTTAATAGCTTGTTAAACAGGCTTGAATGCGAGGGATTTAAAGCCTTATTAATTATGGCCTAACGTTAGGCCTATTGTTAGTTTCACTGTTTACTGCTGCACATTCGCGGTGCATTTTACAAGTTGGCCTACTCAGATTTCGGCAAAATCAAAGTGCATGATATCCCCATTCATTGGTGATTACTGCGCATTTGTGATTCGCACATTTAAAAAGGATTATGCTAATCGGGTGTACAGTGACATAGTACTAACCTGAGCGAAGTATTTTATTTTGTTTAAAAGAAATCTAGACAGATAAAAGTGGGTGTTTTTATACCGTAAAGCCCTGGGGATATTCTTTAACCGGAAATTGGTTCACATGGACTGTCTGTGGGTGGGTTAATTAGGAAGGTTTATATAATTGTAATTAAAGGAATATTCCTATATTTTTTCATGTAATGCATGAAAATGACAATTCAAACTGAAACTTTTTTTTGTTGTGTTGATGTCGTATATTAATCAGAACCAAAAGGTTTTGTGGTTCCGATCCTTTTTTTCACAAGCTGATTGATTTGACAAATTTGTATGAACTGTCACATTATTGCATTATGAAATATTTGTTCCATGATATTTAATCATAAGCCACACCATGCAGATAATAAAAATGTTGACAACATTAGCATTAACACAATAATTAACAACATTGCCATAGCACGTGATGCAAAAAAGATTGCTTATTTATTCTATTTCAAGAATTTGTTAGTAAGCCCCACCTTAGCTACCTTCTTATTAAAATTTGTGACATCACTACCACTATCACAACATTAGAACATACTGTATGTACAGACCATTACCCATCTGTGTACATGTCATAGCATAAATCTGGTATATCGTTTATGAGATACAGCACTTTTACATTAGCCACGCCCACCATATATATTAATGACATCTGCTGATAACATAAGCATGTACACAATAACCAACAAAATTATGTTAGCTAGTGTGTACATATTCATGCATGGTATAAAAAATATTGATTTAACATGATGTTTTCAAAAGAGCTTGTAAACAGTATCTCAAGATACATGGACTTTACTTCATATGAATTTCATTCTTTCACACAAAGAATCACAATTTTGAAACATGGAACAAATTTGTAAACTAAAACATGTCTCTTAATTTGAAAATGATATTACAGGTGGACGTATCGTGATTCGTTTGACATGTATAATAGTAATATGATGAACACAATCATGTTCGCAGTTTGCATATATCGTTGATCACAACAAATCCTGATAATAGAAAAATAATTAACTATTGTCCTCAGTCATTGTCACTCTCAAGTTTGACTCTCACTACTTGAATCTTCAACATTGACTTTCTTTGCTTTGCAGTGACCATGGTCATGCTTTCTCCCGTCATGCTCCCAGAACCAATTTGTAATTGCCTGGGATTGGTTAAATTCCTTTTAATGCGGACCTATTCATTGCAACTGGTCTTTCAATGTAGAGGGTAAACAGGTAAAAGGGATGTCCGGTAGATATTTTTGATCCTGGTAATTGCTGAAAATTCTATATATCCTAATAATTGTCATGATAATGATTTGGGCTGTGTTTACTTGTTCATTGTATATAAAATGTTGAATAACATTAATATGCGTAGTGAATGTGGCTTAACCCAATTTTTTAATTTTCATTTGTTGCTACTGTACTTCAAATATTTGTAGGCCCACAGCAATGATCTTGGTATCATTTGAAAAAGCTGTTCTAGTTCTTTCAATAAATTAAAATTTTTGATGAGGGTTATATTCAGAATCTTTGAGTAAAACCCATTTGAAAATGAATGAAAGTCAAATTTTGCTCAAAATTTTGTCAAATTTTAATAGTTTTTAAAATTTGTTTGCCATATTTCCAGACCTTGCTTTTGCCTGAAAACCTGTGAGAAACTGTCAAGGACATTAATGCATCCAATTCCGGTCAAATTTTGACTGTCCCTATCATCAATATCTTTATTTGTGCAAAATTTCATGATTTTTAGCCCTTTTTGGACCAATTTCTGAAGAAATTTGTTTTTCTGATCACAATACAACTGCTCAAAAAGATAATAAGAAGAGCAACTAACCCCTCTTTATCCACACCAAAATAAAAGTTTAAAAACAAACCTATGATTTAATCATAGGCAGCGTGGTGTGGTGTAGCCATATGTGTGCGGACTTCACGTTAGCAGACCCAAACCGAACCAGATGCGTGGCTTAGTTTTTCTTAAGTAATTACCGGAGTTATTAATTTTTGATTATTTCATTGTTTTTGCATGTTTTGCTTTGAGAAAAAAAATAGACTGGTATCAATGGAAAGGAAATTTCACAAACTAAATATGTTAAAAAAATCCTCCATTTTCATTATTCACAAAGAATAATACAAGCTGAAAAAAACTTGAGCAATTTGGACCTAATTTTACCTAAAATTTGCATATTTATGTCGATATTTTCTTTATTTGAATTTTTTATTGTGGTTGTGTGGGTATTACGGGTCTGCGGGTATTATTTCAGACCTACATGTACCCTGCAATTCTTTTTAAAACTCACGGATATCCATTACAGTTAAAAATCATCACAAACTGAGCTGACTGCTAAGATTCTATTGAAATTTATTCCATGTAAATATAAGCCTTTTCAATTTGTAGGTTTATCTAGAAACAGTGAATTAATTGTAAACAAAATTCACTTTACAAAAGCACACGAGCGGCCAGAAAAACAATACAACATTAGGCTTCAATCTTGCTAATTATTACGTAAGGCTAACACCTGTAATACCCACTTTACAAGTTGTAAACTGAGCCAGAAATACTGTATATCTACAAAAATGCCCAACATGTTATGTCCACTACAAACAAACACAAATATTACTTGGTACGTCAAATAAATTACACAAAAAAAAAAAAAAGTTTACGGAATAAAGTAGGAAAAATCTTTAAAGTGTTCTGAAAACAAATAAAATTTTACATGTAACAAAAAATGCCAAAATTGCCTAGGTGACAAAGTATATAATGGCATAACAATGTCCACTAAAAACAAATACAAATATTACCCGATACATCAGATAAATTACACAAAAAAGGTTACGGAATAAATTTAAAAAATGCTTGAATTGTTATGTCCACTAGAAACAAATACAAATATTATACATATTATATATAATATACGTCAAATAAATTACACAAAAAATGTTTTGAAATAAAATAACAAAAATGCTTGAATTGTAATGTCCACTTGTAACAAATACAAATATTACTTGATACGTCAAATAAATTACACAAAAACAGATTACAGAATAAAGTAACAAATATTTTAAAGAAGCTGAGATTTTAGCGTGCTTTACACAGACGGTAGCCATATTTCCAGAGGGAGAAACTTTGGATCGGTGGCGCACTTTTGAAATCTGTATACCTCCTTAGTAGAATGCTAAACTGTCAAGAAAAACACTTCAAATCGTGGCGAATTTAATCACTGATACTTTCAATTTTACATCTTTTTAAGCACTTTCGTACCATGCTTTATTTTATCGGGTAATTGGAAAATTTAGATACTCAAAATTTATGACTTTCTTTGCTTATAACCATGGTTAGTGGTTGTTATTGTAGGACTTGAATCGGTTCCACTAAAATTCCTGTAGTTTATATTCAACACTACTATTTTTTTTTTTTAAACCTGCAATTCCCCTGTTTCCTGATTGATGGGTACCCGTGGACAGACAAAATGGAACCGCCCAACACTACTTAACATTCTTATAAACCAAACTTGTTCTGATGGAAAACAAAAGGAAAATTAATTTTGAAGAAAAAAAGATTCAAAAATTGCAGTCAAGTTTGAACCTGCAGGGTACATGTATCTAAGGGTTAATATGATTTTGCAAACAAAAAGCTTGTAAACACGTTATCTCAAGAACTGGATTTACATCATGTGTTGTACACAGATAACCTGTGGTCTGCAGATGTGCCATATTGGTTTTTTTGGTGGTGATGTTATGCATATTAATAAGTGGGTGGGGCTTAAAGTCAAGATTTTGAAAATATGATAAATGAGCAACATATGTTTTGCATCATACTGGTCATAGTAGTATTGGTTATTGTGTACATGCTTATGTTATCATTAGATATCATTAATATGTATGGTAGGAGTGGCTTGATGTGAAAGTGCTCAAAAATGATGTAAACACCATCTCTCATAAACGATATATCAGATTTATGCCATATATGGTATACAAATGGGTTTTGGTCTATATATACATATATGTTCAAATGTTGTGGAAGTCTTGTCATGAATATCAATGATGTGAGTGGGGCTAACTGACAAATTCTTGAAATAGGATAAATGAGCAACCGTTTTTTTGCATCATACTTACTATGATAATGTTAATTATTGTGCAAATGTTAATGTTTTTGACATTTTTATTGATCTCTATGGTGGGTGAATGAATAAAATTTGAACAAATATGTCATGGCATGCAAATGACATGACAGTTAAACAAAACTTGCAAATCAATCACCATGTGAAAAAAAAGCATTGGAACCACAAAACCTTTTGGTTCTGGTTTACCGCAGGGTAGTGCATTGTCAATCATATGTGTTTCAAATCAACCTTTTTTTTTTTACATTTTCGATGGAAAAAAAAGAAATGGTTTTACCTGATATATTCATTGTGTTAACTTTTTATGTTATTGGTATATTAAAAAACCTATTTAATGTTGATTTTTATTTATCAATATTTTAAAATACATGTACAGTGAAGTGGACTAATTTTTTAACAAATTTCTATTCTTTTCTCAGACAAGTTTCTATAGATGAAGGTGAAAGGAAAGCCAAAGAACTTAATGTAATGTTCATAGAAACTAGTGCAAAAGCCGGATATAATGTAAAGCAGGTGAGTCCATCTTGTAGAAGATTTATTGCAGATGCTTACATCAAGTGATAAAACAGGGTAACAGTTATGAAATAAGG
Source organism: Chiridota heheva (assembly GCA_020152595.1). Taxonomy (NCBI): domain Eukaryota; kingdom Metazoa; phylum Echinodermata; class Holothuroidea; order Apodida; family Chiridotidae; genus Chiridota; species Chiridota heheva. Next base: position 767,548 of record JAIGNY010002082.1, on the reverse strand, counting down.
ATTTAAAAAAAAATGTTAAATCCATTTAAGTCGTTATGCCCACACGACCGGTGCTTATCCCCGGTTTTGTGGCGCTAGTGAATGATAGCAAATGACTCCCCTGGATGGGATGCCAGTCCATTACACAGGCCTCTCAGACCGGCATAAATTCATAAAATTCCATCAAAATTGACAAAGAGCATAAAATAGCATAAAAAGGAAACAAAATTCTACAATTTTGTTTAAAAATTGACATGGACACGAGTAGCCAAATTCCTGTCAAAAACAGTTATACATATCCATATTTTCTTGTATGCATGGAATGAAAATTATGATTTTGTGGACCAAAAGTAACCAAATCCCGGTCAAGAACTGTCATATTATCACTAGGGCATGCCCTGAAATGGTATATTAGTTGTACTATACATAGTTCATATTGAGGCTACAGTAGCATTTGTATAAGTTTATACCTATGTGCATTAATGAACACTGTGGCACATGACTTATTAATTAAGTTATTTTCTGCAAAGCACATTTAGTAATAACGATAACTATTATGCATTCATTGTATGTTTAACCCTTACTCTACCAGGGGTTTAAAAAATGTGAGCAAAAATGTTATCACTTATTTTGATATTAATTTTTGTCAACTTTCCTTTCATTTTCTTTCATTACAAGTTTGGTTGTCTTGGAAGCTAAGATATTGAAATTTTCAGGGGTAATGAAAACAAATTTAGGAAAAATTGACAAATATATACAAATTAAGCAATTTTTGGCTAAATTCAGTCAACAAATGGGCCAATCTTTGCACGAGTATAATTTCTTGTTAATATTGAAAACAGTTTTGTGTTACATATTTAGATTCTTTATGAAAAATTTCCTTTCCAGTGACACTATTCTACGATTTTTAGCTAGAAGGGAAAATAAGAAAACACTTAAAGTTATTTTAGCCAAATGACCCTGAAAATTGCAGCAGAAAAATTATAGTGTGGTAGTCTCACTGGAGGCTCGAACCTGGTGTTCTAGTGTGCTAGTATGCATTGATAACCACCACTATGTAGACATTATTTACTCAGAGGTGAAATTTAATTCTTATAGCTTTGGGTCAATATAGAGAGGTATTAGTCAAGCCTGGCCCATCTTGTGACAGTACATGAACATTTTCATTTTTTGTGCAGAATATTTTTCCCTCTTCTTCTTTTTCTTCTTCTTACTTCTTCTTACTTCTTCTTCTTACTTCTTACTTCTTCTTCTTCTTCTTCTTCTTCTTCTTCTTCTTCTTCTTCTTCTTCTTCTTCTTCTTCTTCTTCTTCTTCTTCTTCTTCTTCTTCTTCTTCTTCTTCTTCTTCTTCTTCTTCTTCTTCTTCTTCTTCTTCTTCTTCTTCTTCTTCTTCTTCTTCTTCTTCTTCTTCTTCTTCTTCTTCTTCTTCTTCTTCTTCTTCTTCTTCTTCTTCTTCTTCTTCTTCTTCTTCTTCTTCTTCTTCTTCTTCTTCTTCTTCTTCTTCTTCTTCTTCTTCTTCTTCTTCTTCTTCTTCTTCTTCTTCTTCTTCTTCTTCTTCTTCTTCTTCTTCTTCTTCTTCTTCTTCTTCTTCTTCTTCTTCTTCTTTCTTCTTCTTCTTCTTCTTCTTCTTCTCCTTCTCCTCCTCCTCCTCCTCCTCCTCCTCCTTCTTCTTCTTCTTCTTCTTCTCCTCCTCCTCCTCCTCCTCCTTCTTCTTCTTTTTCTTCTCCCTCCTCCTCCTCCTCCTGCTCCTCCTCCTGCTCCTCTTCCCTTCTTCTTCTTCTCCTCCCTTCTTCTTTTTCTCCTCCCTTCTTCTTCTTCTCCTCCCCCTCCTCCTCTTCTGACAATCCGAAACGACCCTCCCTCCAACGACTAACTGATCCTCCAACGACGATTCGATCCTTTTTTGACGATCCGATACTTCTTCGACCACGATCCAATACTTCGACGACGATCTGACTTCGACGACAATCCGATCCTTCGATGATGATCCTTTTCGACGACGATCCGATCCTTCTTAGACGACTATCCTTCGACGCAATCCGATCCTTCTTCGACCATGTTTCGCTCCTTCGACAACGATCCAAACCTTCGACGATGATCCGATCCTTCGACAATCCGATCTTTCTTCGACGGCGATCCAATCCTCCTTCGACAACGATCCGATCCTTCTACGAAGACGATCCGATCTCTCCGACTCTTCCTCTTCCTCCCCTCCCTCCACCTCCTCCCTCCTTTTTTTTTTTCTTTCATTCCTTTTCTTTCCCCTTGATCCAAAAAGCATTTCCCGATGCTTCCTATTGCCAGTCTGACCCTGTGTACATTGGCTGGTTACAGGTTGAGAGTGGTATTACATTAACACATTCCCTCAAAAATGTTAGGCATTCTACTAAAATATATCACCTTTTTTTTAAAATTTAAATTGAAACTAGTAACCATGAATAGGTCCCAAATGTTGGGAAATTGGTACCAAAATGCCTACCAGATGAAACCTAACTTTTCTAGTAGAAAATTTCTCCCAGAAAATCTTTCTGGACATCAATATTGTACAGCTTTTTTGCAGTAATTTGATGATTTCCAAGATGGCCGATGTGAATATTCCGATGTGATATTCACATACTATTGATGTAGGCACTAATAATACTTCGTTATGTTGTTTCAAACTCCTATCACGTTTCAATATTGTTGAAGGTTTTAACTCAATTCAGACTCGCCGGTGTCAAACTGCTTGCATCGGTACTGAATGTTCATTGGAGTTGTCTTCCCATTTGTACATTATAGAAAATTAGAGTCACCCAGAAATTAATGATGTTATTCTCTTAATTCAATGGAATGTTGTATTTTACTTTTATTTTTTTATGTTCTTTAAAAAGAGAAAGAAATGATAACTTTTAGCTGTCCATAATAAACCTTTAATTATCACAGGGTATCCACTAGTGCTGTCAACGAATTAGCGATTAATCGCTAATTGCTTGGAATTCTTTAAAAGTGTTTAGTAAAACGATTAATTGCGAAAATATATATGGGTGACCTAGTGTCAGTAAAAATTAGCACCACTGAAAAAATCATAAAATACTCAAAAAATCACCTAAAGATTTGAGTTATAAACTGAAAACAATCCCATCTATTCTTAAAATGCATGAAAAAAGGATTAAAATCAAGCAAATTCCTTCATTTTGTTAATTATCGACCGTTTAGATCTTTCCACTACATGTTCATGGCCAGAACTTAATTCAACTGGTTAAATTCAAAATTGATGGAACACTTTAGGAATTAAAAATTGATTTACAGACCAATCTATGCTTAAGATGCATAAAAAAGGCATTAAAATCAAGCAAATTCCTTCATTTTCTTGATTATCGAACGTTTAGATCTTTCCACTACATGTTCATGGCCAGAACTTAATTCAACTGGTTAAATTCAAAATTGATGGAACACTTTAAGAATTAAAAATTGATTTACAGCAGAGAAGTACCATTTTAGAATGTTTACAGGCCTTAGCCAATACTGTACTGGGTACAGTCGATGTACAACAATTATTTTGTGACAGCAGATGAAACTTCAGACTGCCAGAAATTGGCAACATTTCTTGTTTATATTTTATTTCTATGTTTGAATGTCATCCAAACCCAGGATCTTTACTAGTTTTATCAGCCTAATGGGTTATTATAAGACATTAAATTTGCATTTGGTGAGATTCTTGGTCTATTTTTGGTCCGAAAATGCATGGTATGTTTGTAAACTGTACCAGTTCCACGTCAATTTTCTTTTACTGAGTTTTGGGTGAAGCTTGTTTGCAATTAATTGCTAAATGCTTGCAAATTTTGGTGATTAAACAATTTGTGAATTAATCACAAATCAACAGCACTAGTATCCACAAAAGAAAAAGATTTTTTTTTTTGATTGACCATTTGTGTTTTCTCATACAGCTCTTCCGAAGAGTAGCCGCCGCTCTTCCCGGTATGGAGACAACAGAAAATAAGAGTCCTGGAGACAGTATCCTTTTATATGACTTTATTCTGCATGTGTTTTCTGAGTATGTTGTTCTTAAAGGATTAGTTCAGTGGTCAAATTTATCATAAATGAAAGAAGACTTTAGCAGAAACAAAAGGGCGACAAAACTTTTCAACATAATATTCCATTAAGGAGATATTCAAGTTTAAATCCCTGTCTTATCTTATCTCTCTGTAGAAATGACTGGTATGGTAAGTCTACTATAGAAGGTTGGTGCCCTTATCCTCACATTCTTAACTATTTTTCATGTATTTCACAGAAAATTTATTTTTGACTTTTTACTATTTTAATTATATTTCATTAACTTTTTTTTCAGGTGGTAAATTATACTTCCCCTTATTAGATTCTGTTTGAATTACTTTCCTTACTTTCCAATGGTTTGTAAGTCACAAAACTGCATCACAACATATGATAGAATACATAAAGACTTTCAGGAATGTAAAGCAACAGCTAGTCTGATTTCATTCACTACTACACAAATCAGACATTGTAAGATTTTTGACTGCTTTCTTCACCATTTTGTTCCTTTTGAAGTCCTCTTTCATATAAGATGGACTTCCTTGACCACTACACTAATCCTTTAACTTTGAAGTGAAAGCCTTTTGTTTAGCCCATCTCAGTTTAATTGGTAAACCTGAATAATAGACACTTTTCCTCACCAGTTCCTTAGCTTTGTACAATAAGTTTGATGGTTAGGCATTTTTGTTTTCAACAAAATATTTTGATTGATACTCCATGCCAGAACAGTTTACTTGCATGTTTGCAGATTGTGATGAAGTGATTAAGTCTGCTGAAAACTGAAATCACAATAGGAACAAAAAGGTTTTAGTTGCAAAAGAAAAGTATAATCTTGTTCATGAAAATACTTAATTCGGCCTTGGTGTTCTTCACAAATCTATATCATGATTTACTTAGAGAGTGTAATGTTGAAGAAAACAGTTTGGTCTTCTATATTGTTTGAATGATCTTTGCGTGTGAAAACTCAAAACAGTTAATTCTTTCCTTGTGTTCCTTGCCAATATGTATCATGATTTGTTTCATGGTGTAAGTTTGATGAAAAAAGTGGTCTTTCACTTTAACAATAGTTTAAGCTGTGTGTTAGGTGTTCTTAATCTTTCTTTAAACAGTTCATGTCTAGCAAATTTCATGACATATTTTTTTTTTTTACATATGAAAAGGAAGTCACTCTTTGATGATGTAACTCTTGTATCATTTGGATCGCATGTTTAGCTACTGAACATTGGGTAAACTGAATATTGATAAACTGTATATCAAGCTTTGGGCAAAATTAGTGCAATCGAAGAATAGAAGCACATGTCATGATGATGTTTTATTGATGATGACATCTGGAGCCCCAACCTGAGATTCAGTGGTCAGACATGTTCATGTTATGTCTGAGAATAATTAAAGGAACAAATTGTGTAAAAGTGTTCAAAAATCTTAGTCTGTAATAAAAGATATCTGAAAACTGTTGTCAGATGTTTGTAGAAATAATTGATTTGCAGTGACATCACATTCCTCAAAGCCTCAAACTGAATTTTCTTGAAAAATGAAATTTTGTGACTGTCAACCATTGGAGAGTATTAAAACCTCTTCTGAACGGAAATCAGATGATATCAGAGTAGTTTCATGACTATTATGTCCTCAATACTGCATGTCTGAACATTGATCTAAAAAATGCAAGACAGATGACCAAAAGGGTGGTACAAGAAACAGTAAAGAGTTGGTAATTGTACTTTTGACATGATTTGTTTACCACATGCAAACATGCAGTTTCTTGTAATACCTCTTAAGGAAAACATACATATTTGATTAGTTATTGAAGAAATATTGTTGAGTATTGTTATCCCCTCATCAAGTTGGTACCTTAAGTGGGGAGATCTGGAGGGTGCTTGGACGGGTAGGGTGGATGGCTGAGTAATGGGTGAGTGAGCTAGTGGGTGGGCGGTTGGGATGTCAGATGGGCGATTGGGATGTCAGATAAGCGAGTGGGATGTCAGATAAGCGAGTGGGATGTCAAGATGAGCGAGTGGAAGCTTCATTAGGCGAGTAGAAAGTTGGTTGGGCGAGTAGAAAAATGGTTGGGCGAGTTGGATGGGCGAGTGGAAGAGTTGGAACAAGTCAAGGGAAAGGTTGGATCGGCGATTTGGATGGGCCAGATGGATGGGCGAGTTGGAACAAGTCAAGGGAAAGGTTGGATGGGCGAATATAAGACCAGATGTGCGAGTGGAAGGTCAGGGCAAGAGAGCAGTTGAATGGGTGAGTGAAGAGTTAGATAGATGAATGTACAAGCCCAGAGTGAGTGGAAGAGGGAGGAATGTTGAATAAGAGATGAGATAAAGGTCAGGTGTGGAAGCAGTGTAAAGTGAATGGGGGTACTATGAAGAATGGTGGTTGTTAGTTGATGGTTTGCATGCAAAGGGACTTGCATTGCTCTTGTGATGGTTTTTAATTTCGATGCCATCAGTATCAGGAATCTACCCGGTCCTGTTGTCATGCGTGTGTATGTGTGTGGGTTATGCCTATCTTGTAAATACGATATCTTAAGAATGATACACTGGATTCATATATTTGGCACACAGGTAGCCCATGGTCCAAAGATGTGCCCTATTGTTTTTGGTGATGCTGTCATGCATATTAATGAGTGGGCAGGGCTTAATGTAAAATTTTAGAAATGCTTCTATATTAATAACCGCTTGTCCATTTTGTTTCATATTTGGTATAATAATGATGTTAGTGTCTACATATTCATGGAATAAAAACGTTGAATCTCATTAACCCTTAAGTGTTTAAAAAAACATGACAAAAAATTATCCAAATTTTTTTTTGAAATAGATTTTCACAACTTATATTTCGTTTTCTACCACTACAAGTTTAGTTTATATGAATGTTAAGACAATAAACTTTTTAATAAAAAAGTCAAATTAAAGAAATTATCGACAAAAATATGCAAATTTGAACATTTTAGGCCAAATTAGGCCAATTTTTTTTCAGTTTGTATTTTTTCTTGTGAATAATGAAAAATGAGGATTTTTTTTACATATTTAGATTGTTTGTGAGATTTCTTTTCCATTGATACCAGTCTAATTTTTTTTCTCAAAGCAAAACAATGAAAATAGACAAAAATCAATTACCGCTGTGATTACTAGCAGAAAAAGGAAAGCCGCGTATCGTGTGCGAGGATCGAACGCGGTCCATTCGCGTGCTGTGCACAGAGACTTGCCACTAGACTTAAGTGACTAACTGTGAAAGGGGTAGCTTTATCATTATCTAAATCTAGATATGATTAGAGATGGGGTACTTGCTCTTTTTGATATCAATCGAAAATACATGGCTTGGCCTTTGTTACGATACATTTCACGTACAGTAGGTGTATTGTGGTCAGAACTTGCCCTTTTTTAAAAATTATTGTCTCAAAAAGGCTAAAAATCATCAAATTTGGCACAAATTTTGCTAAAAAAAGATATTGTTGGGCAGTCAAAATTTGACCGGAATTGGAAACTTTGATGTCTTTGACAGTTGTTTAAGGCTTTTCAAGCAAAAACTAGGTCTGGAAGTATGGCATGGAAGCTTTTGAAGAAAAAAAAGTTTTTTTTGTTAAATTTTGTGCATTTTTTTAATTTTCTCTTTTTCAATCCATTTTTTTGAAAGAACTATTCGAGCTCTTGACAAAGAAAAATATTTTAAAAAAAAGTTTGTCCCTAATCGAGCGTGACACACTTTGTCTGGATATTTTAGGTTAATATGCATAGTGGGCAGGGCTTGATATATACGAGTTTGCTGAAAAGGGCTTGTAAACACGGTATCTCAAGAACGGTAATCTGGATTCATGTCATGTTTGGTACACAGATAGCCTATGGTCTGTTGATATGCCCTATTGGTTTTGATGGTGATACATGCATATTAATGAGTGGGCGGGGTTTAATATAAGAATATTGAAATACTCTTATTTTGACAGTCACGCTGTTTTGTTTCATATTTGTTTTAATAATGATTTTAGCTAGTGAGTGTGTACGTGTTCATTGTATAAAGACGTTGACTGCAATTTATATGCGAAGTGGGCGGGCTTAATACGATGTGAACAAAAAGCTTGTAAAACAAGATATCTTAAAAACTAAGAACTGGATTCATGTCGTGTGGTACACAGAGCTTATGGTCTAGAAATGTGCCCTAATGTTTGTGGTGGTGTTTTTTTGCATATAGATAAGTGGTCGGGGCTTAAAGTGAAAATTTTGAAAATGATATAATGAGCATCTGCATGTCCATTTTGCATCATATCAGGCATTATGATATTGTTGGTTATTGTGTACATGCTTATGTTATCAACAGATGTCATTAATGTGCATGGTAGGCGTGCCTTAATGTGAAAGTGCTAAATGATTTAAACACCTTACTGTATCTCATGAATGGGTATCGAATTTATGTCATACATAAATGGGTTATGGTACAATTATGTTCTAATGTTGTGGTAGTGATGTCATGAATATTAATGAGTAAGTGAGGCTTACTGAAAATTTCTTGAAACGGAGCAACCGTTTGTGCGTCATACTTGCTATGATAATGTTGTTAATTATTGTGCAAATGCTAATGTTGTCAACATTTGTATTGATCTGCATGGTCGGTGTGGCTTATGAATCAGTATCATGGAACAAATGTTTCATGATATGCAAATGACATGACAATTAATATTTTGATCTTTTTATCAGCTTACAAAAAGAAAAATTAAACATTGGAACCACAAAAAAGTTTGGTTCTGGATACATAATATAATTTGACACATCAAAATGTAATGACATATACTTTCTCTAAATTTTAACTACTTCTTTTCATTACTGCATTCATGAATAACTACAGAATTCCTCACTCTTGTAATTATGTTTCAACCACTAGGCCACAACACCTGCATTGTGCCAAACAAACACTCCTTTGTATAAAATATGTATTCTATTAATCCTTGTTGAATGCAATATTATATGTGCTGCATACACCTATATACAGTGTATTTCTGTTTCAGGTGTATATCTGTGTTACTAGAATGAGTTTAGATTTTCATTTTCTGATCTAAAATTTGCATAATGTGAATCAAAAATTTATGATGATAAGCATGGTTTGAAACTGCACAGATATTTATAAGATATGTAAAAGTATTTTCTATCATTTGTACATGGTTTTAGCCATGTACCAACTTGAAGTACAACTGGTAGTTCAACTTGAAGCTTAAGTATTACCTTGGGAGTTGGTTGACGGGGTGAACAATCTTCCAGTATTTTACGTATGGATGTTCATTTTTGTAAGCCCATTGAGGAAGAAACATGATTATTTTTGGTGATATGAACATAAATTGCCCATTCCATTGGGGTTGAGATTCTAAGCTTTCTCATGTGATGAGATCCTCTTGTAAGATATTCTTGAGGTCATTAGCTTTTGTATTGGAAGTGACCATTACTTTACTGGAGACATCTTGTGTATTTCCATTTGTGCATTCTTAAAATTCACAGAGCCCCAAAATCGAGTTCTGAAGCAACTGCTCTAAAGATTTTTTGTTGTGTTTTGGTATTATCAGTAAAATTCTTGTGGTGAGGAAATTTGTACAGATATTAAAGATTTGTTTCCATTTTTCTTGTGATTACAAGGTAAGATTCATGGTGCATGTTAAATGTTAAACCCTGCTGCTGTCTTGATGCACACCCCTCTCATTTTCATCTAGTGTCAATTAGTCATCCACATTTGGGTATAAAGCAGACAAAAGAACAATATCGCCTTTTAGCTAAAGATAATGCTCTCCCAAGTGAATTTCTGGTAAAGTTCAGAATAAAAGTTTGATTTGGTACAAGTATCTTTTGAAGAAAAATATTATTAAAATGAGCTCATTTACTGTAGAATGGGAAGAAAATATCTTGTTTAATTATTCTTTGCATCACCATTTAACCACATTTGTTATTTTCTATTTAGGTTTTAATGTGTTTTTCCAGAAGTTTTGGGGTGTAGCTAATTTTGAAAACTTTCAACAGGATGTGCTATGCCCCCTTAAAAAAATTGTGATAAAATATTGGAAAACATGCAACTATTAGAACATCATTCCTGTGCATACATTACAAATTTGCATAGGAAATTGCATATTCACATTGTATAAACAAACATTAATATAGAAAGTTATTTTGCTTTAGTGCAAATAATATTCAACAGACAGGCCAAACAAGTTACCAGAATATTTTCAACACAAAACTAACCCTAAATTTTGCTGGTGTGATATTTGGAACTTATAAGTGTTCGATGGCAGAAGAATGTATTTATGTTTAGAAAAGTGCATGTTTTATGTGGTTCTCTGTCAGCTCTTTAATATAAGAGGACCATTCTGTGGTCCGTTATGTGTATGGCAATTTGTGGGATCGCCCTATCAGGGAGACCCCAGAGGTATCCAGGGTCATCTGTTATATGTGTGACGAGACTGCACATATTGTTTTAACTCTTTATTTTCTAGAAATTATATTTTATGAAAATAAAGTACATGGTATCAGTGATGTAAAAATGTACTCTTCTTACCAAATTGATACAAAGTGTTATTAACAATGTCCACAAACAAAAATACAATTTTCTTGCCACTCATGTGGGAGCAGCATTTTTCATTCTGTCCGGCCGAACAGAATTTCTAATTTATTGAAGAAACATTTTGGGACTCATCAGGTAACTTCTGATTATGCAAATACAATAGAAGCAGTTGGCATTTTGTCCATATCAAAGAAATTTCCCAAAAGAATCAAGAAATTAACCATTTTTAGCTATTCAAAGCTCCATGTAATTTGAAGTCAACTGCCCCTACTATCCCAATTATTGCATATACATGTACATCTCTATGCTAGCTTTGATGTCGAGCATACTGTCCTTCCGACAGTTTTAGTCTTCATTAAACTCCTTTCTCTTTATTACTATCAAACAAAGATAGGAATTGAAAAAACATTAATGAAATCACAATTATGTTCTATGAATCTTATCAATGTTATCATCGTTGTCTTCATATCAAAATTATTTTTCATTGACTTTATAGGTGTTGTATTTTATTGTTGGTAGTATATATATATATCTTTTGTTGATGTTTTTATATATTCTTGTGCAATTTTGTGACGCTTGTTTCCTTAACCATTGTTGCTCACAGTGACGGAAGTTGCACTAAGACCCACCGCGGAGGACCCTCCACAGCAAGAACGAAATTGTTCATGCTGAGAAAACATTTGTGCTGTCTCTATATGTATCGTGCATCTTGATTGGCTGGTCCATTTGTGAAACCTTGTGCCATTGGTTTATTTGAATCAGTATAACCCACGTTTTAGTGTAGCTGGGTGTGTGCATCAGCATCTGCATGCAGTGGAACTTTTATTGCAGTAAACTGACTTATTTGAACTGCTTTTATAGCTCTGCTGTCACGTCTGGTTGTGTTTTGTTCTGTGGATTTTTAAAGGATCTTTGATCAGTGACAACTCAAATCTGCCCTGCGAAGGCAAGCAGAACTTATGTGGGTATTTAATACCATCGAATGCATGATCAAGACATGAATGAGTACGATCACAAAGACATGTATGTTTGCTGTCAAAACTTATAATTTATTTGTGGGAGGGGCAAGTTGTGTGTGGGACGGGAATGTTTGTAAGTGGAATGGATCTAATCCTTTGTTTTTACATTGATATAATGATGCTGCTGCCCTGTAAATGGTTGACATAATGATGCTGCTGCCCTGTAAATGGTGATGGCAGGATTAAAACGTTTGCATATAATTTCTTTTAAATTAAATTGTTTATTGTATTTTAATCAAGGTATTAACGTTCTTCATTCAGATCTGATTGAAGCATGATGTCCATTGTTTTATATCATTAAGTCTCATGCTGCTTTGTAGAGACATCAAATTCCTGCCTCTTCAGTCATTGTTTGATGATGTAGATGAAAAAACAGACAGTGTTTCAGGACTTGTTTATGCTCTTGGGTTCTAGATCAGAAGACTGAAGCAAACAATTTTGCCAGATTTAAGACTTGGGCATAAGTGACTCAGATACGGACTTGGCTAGGGGTAGACTTGATCACAAAGTCTCTTCGTCCAGTTTTAGATGCGAGTCCAGTTGTGTTGGACTTAGGAACTAGGACCCAGGAACAGAGCTTAGGGACTCAGGAACTGGGACTTTTGTGCAAGGAACTCAACACTTGAACCAGGTACTGGATTTGGTTAGACTCTCCTACAACACTATAAACAGATAGTTTGGGCTGAATAGGTAGACACACCCAAGGTTTTAGTCTTTCACCCAGTAGGTGTAAACTGACTGGTTCATTTATGTTTGACATGTACACTAATATACACCCAAAAAGACTTAACATAAAACACATGGTTACCACGCTAACCTGAAATTTGCTCACTGTATATATGCAAGTATGGATAACCATGTCCACTTCTTCAGGTGTAATGTGGAAGAGAATGATACTGAAAATTGTTTGTCTGTGACTGATATTACCTGATTCTTGTGCATATACACCAATATCAATGAAATTAAAATTTATTGCTGATGTATTAAAAAAATTAGGTGTTGCAAATTCTACCATATGTCCTACAGTTGAAAGCTGTTATTAAAAAATCACAGAAAAGATTTCAAGTGTCTTTTCGGAACATATATAATTATACATAAAGCATATTTATATAGACATTTAATGCAGAGGACTTTGGCCTGAGTAAGATGTCCTGAATTTAATGAGGAACCTTCCTTCTCCAGATCTGACTTTCGATCTCTCTATATATAGATATTTGCAGGTATATGTATGTATATATATGTACCTAGGTTGGACCATAAGGCGAAATGTTTTGCTAAAAATTCAACGCTAAGGAGGAAAACATTTCTTGAGGGGAAATTTTCATTTCCCCTTAAATTTTTGCATAGATTGCTAAGCATGCCCTAAAACATAGGTTAGGGTTAGTTTTAGGGTCAGGTTAACTTATTTGGATAACAATGAAAATATTTGTATTAATGATATTTCCTAAATTAAAATGGTAGTGGGGATTTTGTTTGCACAAATGATCATATATGTGTAGTGTAGGTATGTGTAGTGTGCATGTCAGGTAGGTTATTTGCATAACAATATACTTGCATACAAAATATTTAATCTGAGATAATAACTTGCTATTTGGTTCAGTGTTAGAGGGCATTGGTACTGTTCAGTTAAGCATGGTTGGGGGATTGTGTGTGCATAATAATTAGCCTATTTGCTTAGCAATGAAAATATTGGTATATGTGGTATCTCTTGAATTAAAGTGATTATGATGATTTTGCTTAAACAAATGATCATACAGTATATGTGAAGATGTTCAGTTGAGCATGGTTGGGGGATTGTGTGTGCATAATAATCAGCCTATTTGCTTAGCAATGAAAATATTGGTATATGTGGTATCTCTTGAATTAAAGTGAGTATGATGGTTTTGCTGAAACAAATGATCATACAGTATATGTGAAGAGCATTGTTCACACTTAATGGGGAGGTATAGTGTGCATTTGCTGCAATATGTTTGACCTGAGGTCAAAAGTATATGGCTTATGACTTACTAACTTCACATTTCTAGTTTTGTTATGGTATTGACATTCCTGACATCAATAGCAATCAAAATCTTCGTCTTGCCATGAATAAAGAAGCAAATAAAAGTATCCTCGCTTCTAAAGAATGTTAAATTAGGGGTATCGGAAATATAAACAATAAAGCAGAATGTGGGGTAGAAGATGACATGATAAAGTAACTGAAGGGATTAGGATGAGGTCATGTGGGACAGGGTGGAATTGTATGTAGGGCAGAGTGCGGTGGGATGTTGGTCAGGATGTATTGGCATGTTAGACAGGGTTTATTGCCATGTAGAACAGGGTGGGTTGGCATGTGGAACAGGATGGGTTGGCGTGTGGAACAGGGTGGGTTGGCATGTGGAACAGGGTAGGTTGACATGAGGGATGGGGAATGCCATGTGGTGGGATGACATCTGGATATTTTAGTTGTGATGGCATGTGGGTTATGCAAGTGGTGGAATGACATACAGTATCTGGTTTTCAGGTGTGATTGCATGGAGTATAGATATGGGATGACATTTGGGACAGGTTGGGATGGAGTGTGGGACAGTCTGGAATATACATTATTAGCGGTGAGGGGATTTGTATCGTTTCCAATGTCTAGTTTGTCATACGTTAAGCAATATTGTTTCTCATAATTTTGCTCTAATGTTATTGTACATTTTTGATGCTGCTTGACACACATATTTTTTTAAATTGGAAGTTGTATTGCAATCCAGGATGTAGTTCTGGGAATGTGTAGTGGCTGGGGGAGGTTACAGGTTGGAAAGGGGGTTGAATGGTATTCTTTCATTGACATTGGCAAGTCAGGGCCTCTCCTTTCTTTGTTATTTATTCAATTGATACTGTAGAACTAAAAGAGGTGTTGTAGTTATAAAGACTGCTAGCTTTTACATGTTTTCTGAGTTAATGGGTAACCTTGAGCTTTTTTTGTCTTAAAATATCTGGGAAAACTCAAAAGATATTTTGAAGCTTGTAGTGCAAGTGAAAATGTAAGTGCATCTTTCAAAGATCAAGTGATTTGAAATCATCTGTCCCTGCTACCCTATTTCTCTATATACTTCTCTCTATAAACCCATTCTCTATACTAGCTTTGAATAGTCAAGCATACTATCCTTCCGACAGTTCTAGTATTCTTTGTGGTCTAAAACCCTTATTCTGAGATTTTGGTATATTAATTTTTAGGTTAGGGTTTGGTTTTAGGGTAGGTTAGTTATAGAAAATTAGTGTGCAAGTCAATGAAAGCTTCTTTTTTTTTTTTTTTTTTTAAGATTTATATGCTTAATTCCCCTTATCACTTTCCACTCCTGACTGTGGAGATTGAGGCTTCATGGAGTAGCTTCTTCCATTTCTTCCGGTCTCTTGCGAATTCTGTTGCCTCCCTCCAACTATTTCTCTCTTTCTCAACTGTCCTTTTTTAAGTTATTTTTGGTCTTCCTCTTTTCCTGCTTCCCCCTGTGGCCCATTCTGGGCTGGTTGCAACATTTTTAAGGCCGGTTAAAAGTGCGTTAGAATCAGGTCACGGACCAGATTGCATGTTTATAGCATGGAAGGTAAGTATAACTCTTGTAAATATCCCCGCTATGCCTAGCGGGTATATATATATATATATATATATATGTATGTATATATATATATATATGTATATATATATATTTATATATATATATGTGTATATATATATATATATATATATATATATATATGTGTATATATTCTCAGTGGAAAGCTTTGCTACAAAGGAAGCTGTAAATGTTATCCGACCAATTTGGTTCAGGTTGGGTCATATATATATATATATATACACACATATATATATATCACTTAGTGGAACCCTTGCTACAAAGAAAGCTGTAAATGTTATCTGACCAATTTGGTTTAGGTTGGGCTGTTTTCTGAGGAATTGTATAAATATAAAGAAATGAAATAAATTTTTTAGTATTATGGATTTTTCTGGAGAGAAGAGATATTTGTATTAAATAGCAAATGCTACCATATAATAAAGCAGTCATTATTTTTAGGCAAGAATTATTTAAAGGGGACATAAACCTAAAATCTTAATCTGTATTCCAAGAACATCATGCTTATCAGAAACTAACCATGGATAATCGAACCATAAAACAGTTTCCATTAATCAATGTATAAAGGTTACTTTTCAGGAGACAGCCACATTGACCAACTTTTGTCTCCCAATCAAGTGATCCTATGATCATAGGTGTAGGCGACAGGGTACATGGGGAATCCTCCTGGCTCAAGTGAGATTTTTGTATGCTTCATATAGTTTATATTTATCTAAGAGATATTCCATGTATTTTCTTAATTAAAGCCCCTGAAAGGTGTTAAGAAAGTATCAGATTTCATACATACTAATGCTAAAAATAGCTATTTAGCTGTAGACTTGCCATTCTTGTATGTACCGAAGGTCCAGGCCTCATACAGTCCCCATACAGTACATGTGTTTCATATTAGCTAGCTTCATGTGTGTGTGTCTGTTCTTAATCATGCATATCACAGTGGCTAGATCTTACAAGCGAATCACAGTGTGTTTGACAAAAACCATTTTCCAATCAGAATTATAATATTTTGATGAATATGCAAATTTCTGGTAATGACATTTCCGTGATAATTACACGTGATTTGTCAGTGTACACTTAACTTGCCGTCTTATATTCAGAACCAGTATCTGTCAAACTCATTCATTCTTGCGCTCTTAATCACCTGTTGCAGAATCGAACAGTATTTTTGCAATGCATTGTCACGAGGGATAATTTATTTTATTAGAAAGTTAGAATTGTTTATTTCTTGTTGAATTTCAATTATTATTGGTATCTCCATTTACCACGGATTTACACCTGTTGTTGTCACTAAAGCTGTGACCATTTAGCTTGTACGTGCACGCTTGCAAATCCTTGCCGTTGAAAATCAATTTTAATCACACACACATTTAGCTGATAATATCAATGACTTACAAAACCCAATTGGCATAATCTTTTTAAAGGATTAGTTCAGTGGTCAAGCATGTCCATCTTATATGGAAGAGGACTTCAAAAGAAACAAAATGGTGAAGAAAGCATTGCAAAATCTTATTCCATTAAGGAAATATTCAAGTGTAAATTTTGGTATCATTTCTTTAGAAATGACTGAAATCAGACTAGTTGTGATGTCAGAGCCTTAAAAGTCCTCAAAGCCTTTATGTATTTTAAAGAAAGTTTATTTAATTTTTTTTACTATTTAAATTAATTTTCCTCAAACTTTCTTTAGGTTGTATATTATAAATACCCTTTCTAGATTCAGTTTGACTGCTTTTCTGACATTCCATGGTTTTTAAGCCACAAATTCGCAGGACAAAATATGATAGAATACATAAAAACTGAGGAATGTGAGGCAATGACATCACAACTAGTCTGATTTCAGTCGTTTCTACACAAATGATACTAAACTTTAAACTTAAATATCTCCTTAACAGAAAAATATTTTTTGAATGCTTTCTTCACTATTTTGTGTCTTTTGAAGTCCTCTTTCAAATAAGATAGACATGATTGACCCCTGAACTAATCCTTTTAATACGAGAATCACCAATGTGCAATAATAACCTATGAATTTTTTTGTTGAGTCTCCAGAATATTCAAAGACACTTGTACATGCGATGGTGCTGAAACCTGTGATACAAATGTTCAAATTATAATTATTTCTTATGAATACTTATGTATTTTTTTAATGACACCCATATCAAAAATTAGACATACTTACGTTATTTCAAAATTCCACACAGGCCAGATGTTACATAATATCTTCACCCACACTCCTGTCAAGAATAATACACATTTGAAGGCCACGTGTCATGAGTAAAATTACTTTATATACATTTGAAGGCCATGTGTCATGAGTAAAATTACATTGCATCTTTACACTCTCCTGTCAAGAATAATACACATATGAAGGCCTCGTGTCATAAGTAATTTTATTTTGGATAGAATTTTACATTTCTATGAATAGACAGCACACAAAATTGATTCTCTTTTATAGACATGAATGTAGTTTTTCAGTTCAAAAGTTCTGGGTATTTAAAAAAAAATGTATCATGCCGATTGGATATGCACTTTTTCAAAAATTATTTTACTTCGTCAGCAGTGATTTGAAAGAGCTTGAATAAGTTCTTTCAGAAAATGTAACTTTTTGATGGGGCTTATATTGAAGATTTTTGGAAAAAAAGATTGGTTGAAATAGAGAAAATTCAATAATTGCACAAAATTTTAGAGAAAAAAAAGCAAAAGCAAGTTTCTGATTGCAATTCAACTCCCCTATGCGAAATACACCAACATATAAAGGCCAATTTACCTAGTTTCGATTGAAATAAATGAAGAGCAACTACCCTCTCTTTGTTGATGCCGATATTTAAGTATGAAGACAAATCCACACATAAGGACAATTCAATGTAGTCAAGTAGTAACGTGTGGTATTACGTGGGTGCCTTGGGTTCGAATATCGAATACATTCTCATGATAGTGCTTCTCCATGATACTCAAGCTGCCTCTTAAATAGATGTATGGTAATGTCATCCATTTCATACAGTTTTGTAAATTCGAAAAATACTTAAATATCACCAAAATGAACAAGTTTTTTGAATATTTTTGTGACTACACCTGCTCGTTTGAGGGACCCTACTTTACAGTTGAATTGCTCATTCTGCCCCGCATGGATGGCTTGCCATAGGTGTATTTTTTTGTATTGCATTACATGTATATTCAAAAGATGTTTGTATTTTGCTCCCCTCTCTTCCTTTCTTCCTCCCAAATCATTGATTATTTTTCCAACTAAAATCTCTTACAGCCACCCCTGTTTTACAACCACCTGTTTGCATGGTCCTTTAAAGGTTGACAAACATTCAAATCAAAATTTTAACATTTCTTGTATTCATCACATGATTTTGAATTAATGTAATAGAAGAGTGCATTTGTTCAAGGTTTTATATCAGACTTCTCATTACAAATGTATTGTTAGTTAAAGATTCCTTATTTTTAAAGAGAGCTTAAAAGTAAGTTCTTTTCTTTTTGTACAGAATATAATTGCAAACATTTACAAGTATGTATCTTTTTAAATGTAATTTTCTTAACAAGAATTTGAGTGATGATGTGAAATTTGTTATAATTGGTCAAATTTAAATCTTCTCATATATCATTAAAACTAACATTTTGCATGAGTAAATGATGGGCAAAGCATGTTCTTTTTAAGTGCTTGTTTATACCCCATCTCAATAATTAACCAAAAATGTTTCCAAAAATTTAGAAAGTCACAATTGATATTCAAGGAAATACATGAAAATTGGTCATCTGCCAGACTGACATCACACTTTACACAGAGAGATCACAAGTAAAATCTTTGAAATGTAATAAATAACTCAATATTGTAATACCACAAAACTCCAAAATGGAATGAGATATGAACATGGTTTTTGTACCAATTTATTTCTTTAATAGTCCGGTATCATACATTTCGGAATGAAAATTCATAAAATATTCTTTAAACAAATGGTAAAGCGTTACCCAATATTGGCTATAATTTATCCAGTATTGGGCGTGACCCATTTGTTGGTAGGTTCACCCACTACTCACTGTTACTTTAAATCTTATCCATTGTTTTAACAGTAGTAGTTACTCCAGTTTTACATGGTCATAAACTGTATTTAAAGGTACACGTATGTGGACAGGTAGCAACAATATGAACTTTAAATGGCCTAAAAATTGACCAAAGCCCATGCCAAATATTCACATCAAAATTGGTTGGAAATTGACTATTTTACAGAATGTAAAAAATAGATATTTTGTATTTTGGTCCTTCCCCTAAATATTTTGAATTGGAGACAAAAGAAAGAAATTATCTTAAATGTATTCCTTTTCATACATCATCAGTTTTGTGCAGACTGAACATGTTTTGGTTCTGATGCGATAGCATTAGGAACCTTTGCGGTCATAATGGCATGTGTGTATGTATGTGTCATTGTGTTTATGTAAGTTTATGACGGCCAACTCGTAAATACAATATCTCAAGAAAGGTAAACTGGATTCATGTCATATTTGGTACACAGATAGCCCATGGTATGTAGATAAGCCCTATTGTTTTTGAAGGTGATGTCATGCATATTAATGATTAATGGTAAAATCTTGAAATGCTTGTATAGTAACAACCGCATGTCTGTTTTGTTTCATATTCTGTATGATACATGTTCTTGGTGTAAAAATGTTGAATTTCATTAATATGTATAGTGGGCGGGGCTTTGTATGATTTTGCTGAAAAGAGCTTGTAAACATGGTATCTCACTAATGGTAAACTGGATTCATGTCATATTTGGTACACAGATAGCCCATGTTCTGTAGATTTGCTGTATTGTTTTTGATGATGATGACATGCATATTAATGAGTAGGCAGGGCTTAAAGTGAAAATCTTTAAATGATCATTTTTGAACAACTACATGTCTATTTCGTTTTATGTTTGGTATAATTATATTAGCTGGTGTGTACATGTTCATGCTGTAAAAACGTTGAATTTCATTATTATGTATAGTGGGTGGGGCTTAATTTGATTTTGTAAATAAAAATCATAGGTAAACATGATATCTCAAGAACTATGAACTGGATTCACATGTATGGTACACAGCTCATTGTCTGCAGATATGACATGTTTGTGGTGGCGATTTCATGCATATTAATAAGTCTGCAGGGCTTAAAGTGAAATTTTTGAAAGTGATAAATGAGCAACTGTATGTCCGTTTTGATAAACAAAAACATAGGGGACCCTCTACAAAAACAAAAGGGGACCCTCTTCAAAAACAAAGGGGACCCTCTACAAAAACAAAGAAGACCCTCTACAAAAACAAAGGGGACCCTCTACAAAAACAAAGGGGACCCTACAAAAACAAAGGGGACCCTCTACAAAAACAAAGAAGACCCTCTACAAAAACAAAGGGGACCCTCTACAAAAACAAAGAAGACCCTCTACAAAAACAAAGGGGACCCTCTACAAAAACAAAGAAGACCCTCTACAAAAACAAAGACCCTTCAAAAACAAAGGGACCCTCTACAAAAACAAAGAAGACCCTCTACAAAAACAAAGGGGACCCTCTACAAAAACAAAGGGGACCCTCTACAAAAACAAAGAAAACCCTCTACAAAAACAAAGGGGACCCTCTACAAAAACAAAGAAGACCCTCTACAAAAACAAAGAAGACCCTCTACAAAAACAAAGGGGGTTCTCTACAAAAACAAAGGGGACCCGCTACAAAAACAAAGGGGACCCGCTACAAAAACAAAGGGGACCCGCTACAAAAACAAAGGGGACCCGCTACAAAAACAAAGGGGACCCTCTACAAGACGGCAATAACTACCGTGGTGCTCAGCCCATCGTTCCATCTGTCGGCTGCGGTCATTGATGATCTCACCTGTGGCTGACTTCAGTGGGGCTGTTTTTCTTGAGCTTGGTCTGAACGTCTTCTTCATGCCTTCATACATAACCCGTTTGTTTCTGCAATCAGCTGAGCGCTGAATATTTTGACAAAGGTTTTGCCAGTAGTTATTTGTGCAACATCTTGCAGTTCTCTGTGCATTTTTTTTTTTTTTTTGCTGTTTGCAGAGCTGTGAGAGACTTGGATGAAGCTCCCTCTTATAGTTGGTCAAGGCTTCTCGCTTTTCTTGGTTAACAGGCTCCAACACATTCTGATTTTCCTGAAACCAGTCTGGATTCTGTTGCTCTTTTTCCCAAGGTGGATAGTGCTGCGCCGTGGATGGTGGCACGGAGAGAGCCTGATATGTCTTCTGCTGTAGGCGTTGAGCTGGGAAAGTTAGCTAGATACTTCCTGACAGTGTCTCTCACTGTTCTGGATTGCGGTTCTGGCTATGTTGATGCATTGACATCGTGTTTGCTTGGTGTGATGGAACCTTCTTGGTTGTAGCCGGGCTTTACTGCACACCAGCAAGTGATTGGTATTACAATCTGCACTGTGGAAGCTGCGAGTACTGAGCACATGATTTCTACTCTAGAGAAAGAAATGTGACTGATAAGGTTCTCCGCAACACAACTAGCCTTCCAGTCATGGAGGAGCTCAACGTGCCACCATCAGAGGAAGAGCTCAGTAAAGCTATCGACTTTGGCTTATAGCAAAGCACCAGGCAAAGACAGCATCCCAGCAGAAGTGCCCCAGTGTGGTAAACCAGCTCTACTTGGTCCACATCACAAACTCCTTTGTCAGTGCTGGGAGGAAGGAACAGTGCCCCAGGACATGCGTGATGCCAACATAATCACCCTCTACAAAAACAAAGGGGACCGCTCAGACTGCAATAACCACCGAGGAATATCACTCCTAAACATCATGGAAAAAGCATTTGCTAAAGTAGCCTTGAAGACATTGCAGCTGCTTGCAGGGTGTATACCCCAGGTCACAGTGCAATTTCAAAGTGGAGAGGTCTACAATCGACATGATATTCTCACTTAAGCATTTGCAGGAGAAATGTTGCAAACAGAAACGATCACTGTATATAGCCTTCATCGACCTGACAAAGGCTTTCAACATAGTCAGCAGAAATGGCCTCTTCAAGCTTCTTGAGAAAATGGGTTGTCCACCAAAGCTCTTACGTCTGAATGTGGCATTCCACAATGACAAGTGTCATTCCACAATGACATGAAGGAAACATTGCAGTTTGATGGATCATTCATTCTCCATCAAAATTGGCATAAAGTAGGCATGTGTTGCACTAACCCTTTTTGGCATCTCCTTCTCCATGCTGTTGTCTCATGCCTTGACACTCCAGAAGATAGGAGTTTTTCTTCAAACAAGATCCAATGGGATGCTTTTTAACCTCCCACGTCTCAGGGCAAAGACAAAGGTTCGGCATATCCTGCTTCGTGAAATGCTAATCGCTGATGACGCTGCCTTGGTTTCCCACTCTAAGGCAGGATACAATGCAACATACACTGCCTCGCGTCAGCTTGCAAAGAGTTTGGCCTCATCATCAGCCTGAAGGAAACTCAAGTGATGGGCCAGGATGTCAGCAATGCCCCCAACATACGCATCAGGGACTACAACCTGGAGGTCGTTATGTTGGTTGTACAATATCCAACAACTTCTCACTCGAGTCAGAACTTGACAAGAGGATTGGGAAGGCAGCTTCCACCATGACAAGACGATACAAAAGGGTCTGGGATAACAACAAGCTCACCTGAAATACAAAAATCTCAGTCTACATAGCCTGTGTACTAAGCACCCTACTCTATGGCATGGCAGCGAGTACTGGATAGCCTATGCTAGACAGGAGAGTCGCCTTAACAGCTTTCACCTCTGTTGCCTCTGGCGCATTTTGGACATCTCCTGGATGGACCACATTACCAACAAGGAGGTCCTTTAGCAGGCGGGAATACCCAGTCTATTCGCTCTGTTGTCCCAGAGACGGCTACGCTGGCTTCGCCATGTTCGTTGCATGGAGGATGGATGCATCCCAAAGGATATACTATACAGCAAGCTCTTTTCAGGCTCTAGACCGGTTGGGCGACCAATGTTACGCTTAAGGATGTCTGCAAGAGAGACATGAAGTCAGCTGACATTGACACAGTTAACTGGGAAGTAGTTGCCCCTGACTGGGCAAAGTGGAGACGCACAGTCCAGAAGGATTAAAGAGGGTGGAGACAAAGAGAGAAGAACTGTGGAGGCAGAAGAGCGATCATAGGAGAGCGAGAGCCATCCCAACAGCTATACTGCCTACAACCTTAAGTGCAGCAACTGCTACAGACTGTCATTCCAGAATTGGACTTTATAGTCATAGCTGTCACTGCTAAACAACCATTTTACGACGAAACCCAGGCGTAGTCCATTGTCTTCTAAGACAGACGACGATGACGATGTTTATTTTGCGTCATATTGTGCATGATAATTTTTTTGGTTATTGTGCACATGCTTATGTTATCAACAGGTGTCATTGATATGCATGGTGGCTTAATGTGAAAGTGCTACATGATGTAAACACGTTATATCAGATTTATGTTGTATTGTGGTACACAGATTGGCCAAGGTCTGTACGTATGTTGTGGTAATGTCATGAATGCTAATGAGTAGGCTGGGCTTACTGACATATTCTTAAGATAGGATAAATGATCAATCGTTTTTGCATCATACTTGCTTTGATGATGTTGTTAATTATTGTGCAAATGCTAATGTTGTCAACATTTTTTTTGATCTGCATAGTGGGTGTGGCTTATGAATAATTATCCTGGACACCTATTTCATGATTTCAATGACATGACAGTTAGTACAAATTTTGCAAAGTAATCAGCTTATGAAAAAGCATCGGAACCACAAAACCTTTTGGTTCAGGTTAATAGTGGAAATCCAGCCGTTTCTTGGGGCCTAATTTTCAATGATCAGAATATTAAAAGGAACATATTTATGACAAAATCCCTACCTGTCCATATACCTTTAAGAATGTGAGGATAAAAGCACCAACCTTCCATAATCAAGGAAGTAGGAGAAGGGGGATTTATTCCCCATTCAAAAATGCGAGGGGCAGAAGTAACCCCCCCCCTCTCCCACACACTTTTCTAGGAAGAAAACCCCCTATTGATCTTATTTGTACCCTCTGTGAAATATATAAACCTTTTCGACGCTTGTTCTTCTGATTTATTCGATTATAATTTATAATACCTCGGTCCGATCGCGGGTCCGATTTTAGTTTCCCGAATTATAATCATTTGAATTGACCACACTTTGCCGTATAATGTAGCATTACGTCGTATACACCGACGTAGCGCCTGCGTATGTGTAACATACAGCTAGTACGTAGCAGGTGACAGGTCACTGCACTGTGAGCATGTATGTACTGCCACGTAAATTGTGTCGTATATTAAATTGTCTATTCTTTGTTTCTAAAAAAAATCGGACAAAAATGAGACTGGAATAAGGAGGGAGGTGGCGGTTCAGCCCTCCCAAGAAAAACATTGTCCCTACGCCCTTGTCCATAATAGATTTACTACACCGGTAAGACAGATATTTAAACTGGAATATCTCCTCGATGGGATAAGATATTGAAGTAGTTTCGTCATCATTTTGTTGCTTTTAAAGTCCTCTTTCATATAAGATAAACTTGCTTGACTACTGAATTAGTTTCAAAAGTGTTTTGGGAAGTTACATTCCTTAATTTGTGTAATAATTGCTAATAAAATAATTGGAAGGAATTGATTTTTTAAAGAATAAAACAAGATGTGAAATGACGATTTGTTTCAAAGTGCTTAATTATGATTCTTTACAGTTTTTAAGATTCGAATGTGCTCTCTGATTCTCACAAAAATATTCCACAATTTGTAGGAATTTCTCTTTTTGACATAACAATAGAGGGTAAGGACTGGATTGGATATGAGGGGTATATCCTGGATGGGGTGTTCCCCCATATTTCATACGTAGTGAAGGTAACATTTATGACCCAGACATGTAATTTTCAAGGAAGCATATGCAGTGCCATTGTTGCATGGAGGAAATTGAGGCTTGGGTTTTCCCCCTCCCTCTTGGACTTCCAAAATAGTTGACTTAAGGATCAAATTAACCGGAAGTGTTATATACTGTAATTTTAACAAGAATGTTTTGTGAAGGGAAGGGGGTTAGTATAATATTCTTGAAGGCTCTGGCCTTCTCTCGCAGTCAATGCTTTCACAGTTTTGCAAATACAAAAACTCAATATTTTGAGGAAACAATCCTAGCAGTAGAATGATAAATACCATGACATGCCCCACTCCATCTTATAATGCCTGTAATGTGCTGACAGGGCCTCGAGGGAATCGCAAGGACCTGTGTCACTTTTTTTGTCCATAAACAATATTGTCCGGTATAGCCTCCCCCTCTCCCTCTCGCAGCACTGTGCTGGTGGTAATCCAATGTGGCAAATGTGACCTAACTATGCTCAAAAGTTTCAAAAGAAATTTGCTCTGTATGTAGAAGCGTTTTATGTCACATTTAGCTACTGCATTTCTTTTTTAACTTCAGGTCTGATTATCATGTTTCCTTAACTAAGATCGTTGTTGATGCAGTTCCCATCACCTTACAACAACAGGAACAGGAGGAGGATTATCAGAAGGAAGAACCTGGCTGTTACTGTTGAAGAACTTGTGCGTGTCGCTCGCCGTACAGCTGAATTCGTGTATAGACCAGTACACATTTCTGAGAAGAAAGCCATATCTAACTTGTTTTTCAAGATATGTGGATTACAGTTAAGGCCTTGTTTTCAATTTGCAAAAAAACCATTCAGTTTTATGTGTATAAAATTGGTACGTTTGTGCAGGGAGTTGTCATTAGAACTCACTGCTTTGTGTATGGGCTGCTTTTTTAATAAAAGAGGTTTCACAGTAAATGTTGATATCTTTTAAAAAAGTAATTCCTTTTATTTGAAACAGTGGGATTCATTGTGAATTTTGTTAGCATGAATAATTAATAAAATGTTTCCAAAATTGTAACTTGCTAAATTTCAAGTTGCTTTTTGGATATCTTATCTTGAAAATGAACTTGCCAATGTAAGTATATAAAGTGAAGTTTTAAAAGGATTGTACAAATTGGGGAGCAATCGTTTTGTTTAAATAAGTTTTGCGATTAAGTGTAGAAAGACTATAAACGTGCAGTCAGAAATATTTAAAATTGTACCTCTGCAGTTACAGAAATGGAAAGCAGCATTTGAAAACAAATTAACGCTCCGTTGTTTGACAAATTGGACTTTTTCACACCAAAAAATGTCATATTATTCACTTTTTCGTTCCTTTTGAAAACGGGGATCTGAGAAGAGGATTGGATGGCTTTTTAGCCTTGAGAAAAACATAATCAAGTCACTCTCATTTAGTTATTTTTGGCTCAACATCCGTTTAAGGGATTTTAAACTTAACAATTCACTAGCTAAAATCCAGATTTTCGTTCGGATTTTTGCAGTGTTTATCGAATCCTAAACGTTAATTTGACATTTTGCTGCGTTGTCATGTATGCCTTACATACAGACATAGATCGATCCATAAATGCCACAACACTTTGTATTAGTGCGTAGTTGTACTTAATTTTTCCAAAAATCGGTTTTCGCTCCACGCGATCCGAATGAATGTAGCATATATAATAACATAGGCTCGGAAGGGCCAGCGAACATATCTTCCGGATAAATAATGCTGCTTTCATTTGCCAATTGGTTTATAATATCCTAATTGAGATTTGTCCCATTATAGCCAAATTGGGGGAGATAGCGCTTGTAGTTGATAGCTCATTTGGGCTATAACTTGCGTTTAAAATTTTTTAAACCAAAGCTTTAAAACTAATATAGCCTGAATGGACTAAAGAGAAGGTGCGTATCGTCATATCACGTGACCTTTTTTGTTTACGACTCAATGTTGGACGGTAAAAAAACGAGACGTATCCATTTGCAGAACTAGTACCCTGCGTGTATTACATACCACACACCATAATGATATATATATATATATATATATATATATATATATATATATATATATATATATATATATATATATATATATATATATATATATATATATATATATATATATATATATATATATATATATATATATATATATATATATATATATATATATATATATATATATATATATATATATATATATATATATATCGCTTTTTGTTCTTCATATCAATGTTGCATGTACTTGGATAAAGATGCTGATCCAGAAGAACTCATCATTTTGATTTCATGTGTCACGTGTGTATGGCAAAGAACTCATCATTTTGATTTCGTGTGTCGCGTGTGTACGGCATGGAGCTATAGCTTTAGCTATAGCTCTATGCCGCACACACGTGACACATGAAATCAAAATGATGAGTTCCTTTGGATCAGCATCGGTATCTAAGTACATGCAACATTGATATGAAGAACAAAAAAGCGATATATAGCCAAGTGTTAAATGATTGATGTGCAGGATCCCTAAAATTTGCCAGGACTGCAGGAGCTTTGCTCAAGACAAATAAAGAAATATGAATCCATCGGAAATTCCTGACATTG
Source organism: Chiridota heheva (assembly GCA_020152595.1). Lineage (NCBI taxonomy): Eukaryota > Metazoa > Echinodermata > Holothuroidea > Apodida > Chiridotidae > Chiridota > Chiridota heheva. The sequence continues at coordinate 739,930 of JAIGNY010002082.1, read as the reverse complement.
CGTATTACGACATTTACAATAACCTTGTTAAGGGGCACTAAACCGAAAAGTGAAGGGGCATATTTTTAGGGGGTCCGCTAAAAAATAAAATGTTTATCTAGCACGCAACGGTAAAGCAAATTTCTGGCTAATATGAGTATTCAAGTAACTTTTGCTCTCTTGTCGTCTGTGGGTTATACAGGCATGAAGTTTATTGATCTTTGTGGATGATATATCTGTAAAATTATCAAAAACAAGCGCCCTTACTTTTCTTGTCTAGTGCTCATTTAACACGCAGTCAGTGGCGTAGCCAGCATTAAAAAAAGTGAGGGGTCCGAGAAGGTCCTGACCCCTCCATCCCTCACAAGACGAAGTATTGAAATTTAGGAATTATTTCCTTGATGTATAATGCTCAAAATTATCTCTGCCATTTTGCCATCTTGCTCCAGCAAAGATTTTCTCTCGATACCACGGGTTAAAATAGGGTTTGCAAAGTGAACAGGGGTTGGGAATATATTCTTAGGAAACTACCAATAGCAGTGGGCCCCTATGATATAATGGTAGGCTACAATTTTTGTATAGGACCCGAGCGGAGAAACTTCCCCCTTGCTCCCTCCCCACTAGTTATGCCACTGACCAATGTGTAAATGCACAACAGCCAGCCGATCTACACATGTGACTTCTGAAATCTTTTCACAATAATTTGAAGAAATATGAAACCCACAAAGTAAGCTTATGTGATTTTAGCTGGCTTTGATGTGATCATAAATCATTATAGTACCCAATTTATCATAGAAACGGTATGACGTCTTTGTACACACTTATCATCAATTACATATTTGGAATGACAGTATTTGGAATGACATTTTGGCTATGTATATAATAGATACTGGGTGGAATTATGGGGGTGGGGTAATAAAGGACAACAGAAGGTTACGACAATCAACCTGAAGTCAATTTTCACACTGGTAATAAAATGATTAATTTCCAGTAAACCATTCAAAATCGCTCATTATTTAAGCTTCAATTGCATACCTTTTTCCTTTTACAATTTTAGCACTCTTGATTACTTTAGTTTGGCACGTTTGACTCTCCATCTGCCGTATCCTCTAAGCTTCAGTCGCTTAGACTGACAACAAATTGTCAAATGTCTAGATTAATTAGCACAGATATTACAGCAATTATCAAGCTGTAATCATATTTGTATGAGGCGCTTAAAGATTGGGAAGATTGATTTAAGAGTAAATATAGCGTGACCAGTTTTCTTTCAATAAGTTGTTAAGATTATGAAATTAGTTTTGTGCGGGTTGTGAAATAGCATGTTTTATCATTTTTAGAGTGCGATACTTCTGTAGTTTTAAGAATTAAGTTTGTTTGTTAGAGACAGTATCGGTACGTATATTAAACTTTTGATGATTTAATGCAATAACCAGATACCCCGTGGTATGGGGGCAGCCTTCCGCTCCCCCTCCCTCCCTTCCCTGCTTCCTATACGCATATAGTGTGAAGCGTTGAGATGCAAATGAGTATTACACTTTCTGATGAACTGTAAAATGCAAACGAGTGGCATAACCAGATGACATTGACTGAAAAATAAAAAGAAGGAAATACAATTTTTTAATTCGTGTATAAAAACTGAAAAGTAGCACATTGCTGAGTGACGAACGAGTAAAAGATAAAGAATTACTTCCGCGTAAAAACGATCAGATTTCTTGAATTGTATAACATAACATAACAAGATTACGGACTAAGAAGTGTTAGAAACTCCATAAAAAGCCCAAACTAACACAACCACCACAAAAAAAAAAAAAATCAAAGACGCCCAGAGTTAGTTTGAAATTGTGAACAAAATTGGAACTTAAGTACCCACTCAGGCAAACCATTCCACTTATTAAAAATGTCTTAAGTTTTTTCATCCGTTAATATCATATGCTAAAAAACCTACTAGATTTCCATGCAGTCATAGGCAGGATTAGGGGTGCTTGCAAGAGGCAGTTTTCTGCATTTTCTTCCATATGTATATCTTTTCTATGGTGACGTTTTGTATCTTAAAATGATTTTATGATCCTCTACTTCCCCTCCCCCACTTTCCCCAAATTGTATTTTTTAACTAACCCACACTTTTCTAAGATATTTCATATTTGGGAGGTCGAATTTGATTCGTTTTGTTTTTGTTTTTTTAAACTTTGGGAAAACGCCCAAACTATTCAATAAAATGCACAAGCATGTACCCATGCAGGACATGATTGCTTTAAAGATATGACAGGAAACAACAATCGTTTGCCAATGTTATTTGAATGGGCAGATGGGAGCAGTTGATTAAATGACCAAGAAGTTTTTGATATATCGCACATCCCACTCAAAACAGGAGCTTGGGTGTGGATTTTCAGTGGATGAAATTTATGACAAATTCAAAGAATTGCATTAAAAATTTGAAGCTGCTTTTTCTTTCAGACAAAACAACTTTTGCATTCATTAAGAATTTTTCAACTTTGATGAGATATAACTAGAAGGAAACTACAGTATAGCAGTTTTTGACCTCTTATTTGAAAGACTATTATCTTCAAAACGTAAAGCTTTTTCTGGCAGTCTGGTGAATATAAGATATAAACCTTGAAGGAAATCTGTCTTGGAAGGACAAGGGTCAACATTTGGGTAAAAAGCAAAACTTATGATTTCAAACGTGCGCCATATTGCCATAAGACAATGGGGTGCCGCTGCCCCCAAATATTTGCTAATCATTTTTGTATTTGGCCCCTCCAACTGAAATCCTTTACAGCTACCTGTGAATACTGGGGCTATCAGGGGGCAAGAACCTTACAAAATTTTCATTGTTTCTTCAAAATGTCCTTCATGCATGTGTACTGTCTAATGTAAGAATATTCCTATTCCCGAATATTCAATTGCTCATCTCTTATACACTTCAATCAAGAGTAAGGAGAATTTCATCGCTTTTGTAAAATTTGGATGCTAGATTTAAACAATTAATTGACGATAAATATTTAATTACAAAATATTTGCGAAATTTTTGGATGCGAATGTTTTGATATTGTGTACCTTGTAGATTGCGCCTGTTTGAGTTTGGTTCTTATGAAATGTAAACCCAAAGGTGCGGGTGTTTATTATGCAAATAGTCGGAATAATATTGTAAAAAAAAGCGTTTATAGTTTTTGTTTGTTATTTCTTTACAGAACAACTTCAACAAACAAGGTAATACAATGATAAATGCCACTTTAAATGTGTGAAGGGTGTTTCTGAGATGTGGGTTTATATTGTAGGTCATATTGTCCAATTAGAAGGCTGGAAATGAAGAAAACTGCCCGAAAGAGAGAACTTAAACAGTCAGATAGTAGCGTAGCCAGAAATTTTCAAAAAGTCCGAAAATTTGTGCAGATTCTAACAGGTTCTAATTTGCACAATGAAAGTTTAGAATTTGATTTTTTGGTAATACTGCATGATGAAAGAAGTCTGTGTTAAGAGTTCATTTGTGCCAGCCATATTGGGTAAAAAGGATCACAAAATTTCCGAGAATCGAATTATTAAGTTATGACTATTTATTAGTTGTACAGTTTTTTTGCAAAATATCCTACTTTTTTCTCCAAGTTTTGACTTCTCAAAATCTCTGAAGCTTTTCTTCAATACTTACCTTTAAATTTCCGACACGGAGAGGGGGTGGCTATGACTCAAGAATTTATTATTGGATTGCCCCCTGCAAAGTCTAGCTACACCGCTGAGCTTAAATCACTGATAACTGTACATCTGATAACGTTTGTTTTGGTTTAATTAGGTAACATAATGGAGATTTGTGTGTTGAAAAGCTTGTGTTTTAAAGCATAAATCTCTCCATATACCCCCTCATGCCCACCCCCACCCCGATCAAAGCTTTCAAATACACATATCTGAAAGTTTAGGAATTTTGTTAAATACAAATCCCCAACAAAACAGGCCCGGCGGGCGGGCATGCCTCTTGCTTCTAAGGCTCATTAGTCGCATATATATGGTATATTAAATCCAGCATGTCCAGTAGTCAGGTCAGCAGGTAGTATAGTTCATATCTGATACATATTTGATCCAGAGACTACAGCCTCTCTGGCGGGAAGGCGAAGGTGGGGCCGATGGGAGGCAATGGGGTTGCTTCCTGTCAGTGACACTTGGGGCCAATCCGGGCAGGAATTGTTTTTGATCTGAAGAGGATCAAAAAGGATAATGTTTAATGTAATTGACAAGTCTCCACAATTTAACCTCTCTTCGAGGAGACTATAGTCCCCGTTGGATTTACCCGTACGCATCTCCTAATTGAGGAACTAGATTGGCGAGTGAAGAAAGGTGTATATGCATCCTCAATTGTTAATTACCCAATGGCGGATCCAGACTTATCACAAAGGATGCCGGGGACGCGACAATGAGAGTTTGCAAGAGTGCACCTCCAAACAAACAAAACTGTTGTCAAAGTTACAAAGCGGCCATTGACCTCCTTTCTGTGATGAAAAACTCTTTCTTTCTTACATTTAAGATGGTTTAAAACTATAAACCATGGTATCTGAGAGACCAAGAAATGTCACACGGTTTGGGATACTACCACTTGCACAAAATAAGTATTAGACAGTTAGAAAGATTGCAATTAACTCTGTGCAAAAAATTGTCAAGAAAACCTGTTTTCTTTCGGAAAAAATCACGGTACTACATTTAAGATGGTTTGACACTAAAAATCGCGGTATCTGAGAGATTATGAAACGTCACACGGCTACTATCTGTTAAACTATACAAGGAATAGAAAGATTGCAATTAAAACTGCAAAAAAAGGTCATAAAAACCTGTTTCACTATACGTATTCTTTCGGAGGTACTATCTAACATGACTTGACGCTAAAAATCGCAATATCAATAAACGTCACACGATTGGGTACAATGCCACTGCACAAAACGAGGATTGAAAAGATTGCAATTAAAACTGTGCAAAAAATAGTCATGAAAACATGTTTAACCATACTCATTTTTCGGGGGTACTATTTAACCATGTATTGACACTAAAAATCGCGGTATCTGAAAGATTATGAAACGTCACACAATGAAGTGTGTGTGTGTGTGGGAGGGGGTGGGGGGTCGGAGATATCCCCCTGCACAAAACAATGATTAGAAATATTGCAATTAAAACTGTGCAAAAAATAGTCATGGAAACTTGTTTAACTATACTCATTCTTTCGGAGATACTATTTAAAATGATTTGACATTAAAAACCTCGGGGTCCAAAAGATGAAAAAGGGTCACACGTTCGGGGACACTGCCCCTGCACAAAACAATGATTAGGAAGATTGCAATTAAAACTGGGCAAAAAATAGTCAAGAAAACCTGTTTCTTTCGGAAGAACTATATCTAGAATGGTTTGAAACTAAAAGTCACGGTATCTGAGAGATCAAGAAACGTCACACGGTGAGAGACATTGCCCCTTGCTCAAAACAATGATTAGAAAGATTGCAATTAAAGTCTGTGCAAAAAATAGTCATAAAAACATGTTTCACTACACTAATTCTTTCGGTGGTACCATTTGACATGGTTTGACACTAAAAATCACGATATGTGTGAGATTAGGAAACGTCACACGATGGGAGACACTACCCTTTGCACAAAACAATGATTACTGAGAAATATTGCAATTAAAATATGTGCAAAAAACAGTCATAAAAACCTGTTTAACTATACTCATTCTTTCGGAGGTACTATTTGACATGGTTTGACACTAAAAGTCACGGAACATATGAGAGATCAAGAAACGTCACACTGTTGGGGACGCTGCCCCTGCACAAAACAAGGATTAGAAAGATTGCAATAAAAACTGCAAAAAATAGTCATGAAAACCTGTTTCACTTTTAACTCATTCTTTCGGAGATACTATTTAATATCGTTTGACACTAAAAATCGCGGTATCTGAGAGATAGAAAAAGTCTCACGGTGGGGGGACACTGCCCCTCGCACAAAACAATGATTAGGAAGATTGCAATTAAAACTGCAAAAAATAGTCATGAAAACCTGCTTTCTTTCAGAGGTACTATTTTTAAGATGGTTTGAAACTAAAAATCACGGAATATATGAGAGATCAAGAAACGTCACACGTTGGGGACGCTGCCCCTGCACAAAACAAGGATTAGAAAGATTGCAACAAAAACTGCAAAAAATAGTCAAGAAAACCTGTTTTCTTTCGGAAAAAAATATCACGGTACTACATTTAAGATGGTTTGACACTAAAAATCGCGGTATCTGAGAGATCAAGAAAGTCTCACGGTGGGGGACACTGCCCCTCGCACACAACAATGATTAGAAAGATTGCAATTAAAATCTGTGCAAAAATAGTCATGAAAACCTGCTTCTTTCGGAGGTACTATTTGACATGGTTTGACACTAAAAGTCACGGAATATATGAGAGATCAAGAAACGTCACACGTTGGGGATGCTGCCCCTTGCTCAAAACAATGATTAGAAAGATTGCAATTAAAGTCTGTGCAAAAAATAGTCATAAAAACATGTTTCACTACACTAATTCTTTCGGTGGTACCATTTGACATGGTTTGACACTAAAAATCACGATATGTGTGAGATTAGGAAACGTTACACGATGGGAGACACTACCCTTTGCACAAAACAATGATTACTGAGAAATATTGCAATTAAAATATGTGCAAAAAACAGTCATAAAAACCTGTTCAACTATACTCATTCTTTCGGAGGTACTATTTGACATGGTTTGACACTAAAAGTCACGGAATATATGAGAGATCAAGAAACGTCACACTGTTGGGGACGCTGCCCCTGCACAAAACAAGGATTAGAAAGATTGCAATAAAAACTGCAAAAAATAGTCATGAAAACCTGTTTCACTTTTAACTCATTCTTTCGGAGATACTATTTAATATCGTTTGACACTAAAAATCGCGGTATCTTAGAGATAGAAAAAGTCTCACGGTGGGGGGACACTGCCCCTCGCACAAAACAATGATTAGGAAGATTGCAATTAAAACTGCAAAAAATAGTCATGAAAACCTGCTTTCTTTCAGAGGTACTATTTTTAAGATGGTTTGAAACTAAAAATCACGGAATATATGAGAGATCAAGAAACGTCACACGTTGGGGACGCTGCCCTGCACAAAACAAGGATTAGAAAGATTGCAACAAAACTGCAAAAATAGTCAAGAAAACCTGTTTTCTTTCGGAAAAAAATATCACGGTACTACATTTAAGATGGTTTGACACTAAAAATCGCGGTATCTGAGAGATCAAGAAAGTCTCACGGTGGGGGACACTGCCCCTCGCACAAAACAATAATTAGAAAGATTGCAATTAAAATCTGTGCAAAAATAGTCATGAAAACCTGTTTCTTTCGGAGGTACTATTTGACATGGTTTGACACTAAAAGTCACGGAATATATGAGAGATCAAGAAACGTCACACGTTGGGGATGCTGCCACTGCACAAAACAAGGATTAGAAAGATTGCAATAAAAACTGTACAAAAAATAGGCATTAAAACCTGTTTCACTTTTGACTCATTTTTTCGGAGATACTATTTAATATCGTTTGACACTAAAAATCGCGGTATCTGATAGATCAAGAAAGGTCACACCGTTGTTACTTGCACAAAATAAGTATTAGAAAGATTGCAATTAAAATTGCAAAACATAGTCATGAAAGACTCTTTCTTTCTTACATTTAAGATGGTTTGAAACTAAAAACCATGGTATCTTAGAGACCAAGAAACCTCACACGGTTGGGGATACTGCCACTTGCACAAAATAAGTGTTAGAAAGATTGCAATTAAAACTGTGCAAAAAAAAAGTCATGAAAACCTGTTTCACTATACGTATACTTTCAGAGGTACTGTTTAACATGACTTGACGCTAAAAATCGCAATATCAATAAACGTCACACGGTTCGGGACAATGCCACTGCACAAAACAAGGATTGGAAAAATTGCAATTAAAACTGTGCAAAAAATTGTCATAAAGACCTGTTTTACTTTTAAGTCATTCTTTCGGAGATACTATTTAATATCGTTTGACATTAAAAATTGCGGTATCTGAGAGATCAAGAAACGTCACACCGTTGTCACTTGCACAAAATAAGTATTAGAAAGATTGCAATTAAAACTGCAAAAAATAGTCATGAAAACCTCTTTCTTTCAGAGGTACTATTTTTAAGATGGTTTGACACTAAAAGTCACGGAATATATGAAAGATCAAGAAACGTCACACTGTTGGGGACGCTGCCCCTGCACAAAACAAGGATTAGAAAGATTGCAATAAAAACTGCAAAAAATAGTCAAGAAAACCTGTTTTCTCTCGGAAAACAAAATCACGGTACTACATTTAAGATAGTTTGACACTAAAAATCGCGGTATCTGAGAGATCAAGAAAGTCTCACGGTGGGGGACACTGCCCCTCGCACAAAACAATGATTAGAAAGATTGCAATTAAAACTGTGCAAAAAATAGTCAAGAAAACCTATTTCTTTCGAAAGAACTATATTTAAAATGGTTTGACACTAAAAATCACGGTGTCTGAGAGATCAAGAAACGTCACACGGTGAGAGACATTGCCCCTTGCTCAAAACAAGGATTAGAAAGATTGCAATTAAAGTCTGTGCAAAAAATAGTTATAAAAACATGTTTCACTATACTAATTCTTTCGGTGGTACTATTTAGCATGGTTTAACACTAAAAATCACGATATGTGGGAGATCAGGAAACGTCACACGATGGGAGACACTGCCCTTTGCACAAAAAAATGATTAATAATATTGCAATTAAAATATGTGCAAAAAACAGTCATAAAAACCTGTTTAACTATACTCTTTTTTTCGGAGGTACTATTTGACATGGTTTGACACTAAAAGTCACGGAATATATGAGAGATCAAGAAACGTCACACTGTTGGGGACGCTGCCCCTGCACAAAACAAGGATTAGAAAGATTGCAATAAAAACTGTGCAAAAAAATAGTCATGAAAACCTGTTTCACTTTTAAGTCATTCTTTTGAAGATACTATTTAATATCGTTTGACACTAAAAATCGCGGTATCTGAGATATCAAGAAACGTCACACCGTTGTCACTTGCACAAAATAAGTATTAGAAAGATTGCAATTAAAATTGCAAAATATAGGCATGAAAACCTCTTTCTTCTAGAGGTACTATTTTTAAGATGGTTTGAAACTAAAAATTACGGAATATCTGAGATATCAAGAAACGTCACACCGTTGTCACTTGCACAAAATAAGTATTAGAAAGATTGCAATTAAAACTGCAAAAAATAGTCATGAAAACCTGTTTTCTTTCAGAGGTACTATTTTTAAGATGGTTTGACACTAAAAATAACGGAATATATGAAAGATCAAGAAACGTCACACTGTTGGGGACGCTGCCTTAGCACAAAACAAGGATTAGAAAGATTGCAATTAAAACTGTGCAAAAAATAGTCAAGAAAACCTGTTTCACTTTTAAGTCATTCTTTTGAAGATACTATTTAATATCGTTTGACACTAAAAATCGCGGTATCTGAGATATCAAGAAACGTCACACCGTTGTCACTTGCACAAAATAAGTATTAGAAAGATTGCAATTAAAACTGCAAAATATAGGCATGAAAACCTCTTTCTTCTAGAGGTACTATTTTTAAGATGGTTTGAAACTAAAAATTACGGAATATCTGAGATATCAAGAAACGTCACACCGTTGTCACTTGCACAAAATAAGTATTAGAAAGATTGCAATTAAAACTGCAAAAAATAGTCATGAAAACCTGTTTTCTTTCAGAGGTACTATTTTTAAGATGGTTTGACACTAAAAATAACGGAATATATGAAAGATCAAGAAACGTCACACTGTTGGGGACGCTGCCTTAGCACAAAACAAGGATTAGAAAGATTGCAATTAAAACTGTGCAAAAAATAGTCAAGAAAACCTGTTTTCTTTCGAGAAAAAAAAAATCACGGTACTACATTTAAAATGGTTTGACACTAAAAATCACTATATGTGGGAGATCAAGAAACGTCACACGATTGCAGACACTGCCCTTTTAACAAAACAATGATCAGAAAGATTGTAATTAAAATTTGTGCAAAAAAAATAGTCATGAAAACCTGTTTCATGGTGCTCATTCTTTCGTAGGTACTATTTGACATGGTATAACACAAAAAGTCACGGTATATATGAGAGATCAAGAAACGTCAAGCGACGCTGCCCCTGTACAAAACAAGGATCAGAAAGATTGCAATTAAAACTGAGCAAAAAATAGTCATCAAAACCTGTTTCACTTTTAACTCATTCTTTGGGAGATACTATTCAATATCGTTTGACACTAAAAATCGCGGTATCTGATAAATCAAGAAACGTCATACCGTTGTTACTTGCACAAAATAAGTATTAGAAAGATTGCAATTAAAACTGCAAAAAATAGTCATGAAAACCTGTTTTCTTTCAGAGGTACTATTTTTAAGATAGTTTGACACTAAAAATAACGGAATATATGAAAGATCAAGAAACGTCATATGTTGGGGACGCTGCCCTTGCACAAAACAAGGATTAGAAAGATTGCAATTAAAACTGTGCAAAAAATAGTCATGAAAACCTGTTTTCTTTCAAGAAAAAAAAATCACGGTACTACATTTAAAATGGTTTGACACTAAAAATCACGATATGTGGGAGATCAAGAAACGTCACACGATTGCAGACACTGCCCTTTTAACAAAAAAATGATTAGAAAGATTGCAATTAAAATTTGTGCAAAACAAATAGTCATGAAAACCTGTTTCATGATGCTCATTCTTTCGTAGGTACTATTTGACATGGTATAACACAAAAAGTCACGGTATATATGAGAGATCAAGAAACGTCAAGCGACGCTGCCCCTGTACAAAACAAGGATTAGAAAGATTGCAATTAAAACTGTGCAAAAAATAGTCATGAAAACCTGTTTTCTTTCAAGAAAAAAAAATCACGGTACTACATTTAAAATGGTTTGACACTAAAAATCACGATATGTGGGAGATCAAGAAACGTCACACGATTGCAGACACTGCCCTTTTAACAAAAAAATAATTAGAAAGATTGCAATTAAAATTTGTGCAAAAAAAAATAGTCATGAAAACCTGTTTCATGATGCTCATTCTTTCGTAGGTACTATTTGACATGGTATAACACAAAAAGTCACGGTATATATGAGAGATCAAGAAACGTCAAGCGACGCTGCCCCTGTACAAAACAAGGATTAGAAAGATTACAATTAAAACTGAGCAAAAAATAGTCATCAAAACCTGTTTCACTTTTAACTCATTCTTTGGGAGATACTATTCAATATCGTTTGACACTAAAAATCGCGGTATCTGATAAATCAAGAAACGTCACACCGTTGTTACTTGCACAAAATAAGTATTAAAAAGATTGCAATTAAACCTGCAAAAAATATTCATGAAAACCTGTTTTCTTTCAGAAAAAAATCACGGTACTACATTTAAGATGGTTTGACACTAAAAATCGCGGTATCTGAGAGATTATGAAACGTCACACGATTACTGTTTTGTTGCAGTATACAAGGAATAGAAAGATTGCAATTAAAACTGTGCACACAAAAAAAGTCATGAAAACCTGTTTCACTATACGTATTCTTTCGGACGTACTATTTAAAATTGCTTGACGCGAAAAGTCACAATATCAATAAATGTCACACGGTTGGGGACAATGCCACTGCACAAAACAAGGATTGAAAAGATTGCAATTAAAACTGTTCAAAAAATAGTCATGGAAACCTCTTTAACTATACTCATTTTTCAATTTTTCGAAGGTACTATTTAACCATGGATTGACACTAAAATTCGCGGTATCTGAAAGATTATGAAACGTCACACAATAAAGTGAAGGCGGCTGGGAGGAAAAGGGAGGGGGGGAGGAAGTCCTCCTGCACAAAAGAATGATTAGAAATATTGCAATTAAGACTGTGCAAAAAAAAGTCATGGAAACTTGTTTCACTATACTCATTCTTTCGGGGGGACTATTTAATATGGGTGGACACCAAACATCACGATATCTAAGAGATTGAAAAACGCCATAAGGTGGAGGCACTGCCCCTGCACAAAACATAGTTTTTAAAGATAACAATTTAAACTGTGCAAAACCAGTCATGAAAACCTGTTTTTCTACATTGATTCTTTCGGGGGGACTATTTGACATGGGTGAACACTAAAAATTACGGCATTTGAGAGATTGAAAAACGTCAAGGGACGCATAAAACATAGTTCATAAAAATTACAATTTAAACCGTGCAAAGAATAGTTATGGAAACCTGATTTCTATGTCCGTTATTTTGGAACACTATTTACCCTGGGTTGACACTAAAAATCACAGAATTTGTGAGAATTTTAAATGCCATAAAGGTGGGGGTTGCGCCCTGCACAAAACACAGTTTACAAAAGTTACCATTTAAACCGTTCAAAAAATAGCCATGAAAACCTGTTTTCCTACTTTAATTCTTTCGTGGAGACTATTTAACATGGGTGGACACTAAAACTCACAATATTTGAGAGATTGAAAAACGCCGTAAGAAGAGGGGTGAGGAGGGGGGGGGGGGAGGGGTGTCGTTCTGTTTCCTGCATAAGACATAGTTTACAAAGATTAGGCCTACCATTTAAACCGTGCAAGAAATTGTCATGAATACCTATTATTCTATATTCATTCTTTCGTGGGGACTATTTAACATGGGTGGACAGAGAAGAGACTATTACAAAATATTTTCGAGGGGCTGTTTATGGGACCGGAAGCTGAGAACTTGCTATTTCAGAAATGGTAGAGAAGGGATACGTCTTGACTATGTATATCCAAACTTATCGAGATTTGTTTCAGTAAAAGTTTCATGGGGGACTATTTTACCATGGACCCATACCACAACTTGAATAATTTGGTGAGGTGTATAACACCTATTCACCTCAACCTAGAAAAAGCCTCATGCGAGAGATATTAGATGGTACTTTTTGGAAACATCAAAAATATCCCAAATCTATAACATTTTGGTTTAAAAAGGTCCCAGAACTTGACAACATAGGCTTCAAAGGGATAAATAATTAGTTTCGTGCTACCATTATAGGTCTAACGATATGTTGCAGGAACTCTTATTCTGACTATAAAAAAAAAGCTTGGGAAAATAATCGCCTGCCAGTGAATCGCGACACGAGGACAGAATTAATGACCGGTTCATGAATGCACAGCTAGGATTTAGAAGAAACACAAATATATTTATAAAAGCTAGATAATAATAGAAACATTTGATAACAATGAGCAATAATTCGGAAACGTAAGTAAAGACAAGACTTTTCATGATTTTGTTTCGCACAACCGCTATATTGAGAAGATGTAGGCCTATAGCCTAGTTGTACTTACGGTCGGACTGATGCCAGCAGTATGGCTGCCGTTGGTGATGGCTAGCCGTCCGAGGGTACTACAAAATCCCGTACATCCTAGACCTATACTGTTTTAAGCGAGGTGTTAAAAATATAGGAAAATCTCAGTTTAAAGATCTTTATAAAAACGAAACCATTTAACCCTTTGCATCATTCCTCAACAACCGCATCCAGCGTGTTGTCTGTGAAGGTGAAATCTCTGATTCTAAACAGGTTTTATCCGGTGTACCACAAGGTACTGTTTTGGGTCCATTACTTTTTCTTTTATATGTAAATGACATCCCTGATAATATAAACAGCACAGTTAGACTGTTTGCTGATGACTGCCTTGTGTACAGAACAATTGATAACCCCTCTGACCAACAAATCCTCCAAGATGATCTTAACAAACTTGAACAATAGCAAAACAAATGGCAAATGAATTTCAACCCCTCTAAATGCTACATCTTGTCAATTTCCTCTAAGAAATGCTTTAAATCACCTGTTAATACCTTATGCAACCAGCCACTAAAACATGTTAACTCCCACCCATACCTAGGTGTTGAAATTGATAATAAACTTAGATGGGATAAACATATACATAACATAACCAAGAAAGCTAACTCTGTACTTGGCCTATTAAAACGTAACCTTTTAAACTGTCCCACCGATGTTAAATCCACTGCTTATAAAGCTCTAGTCAGGCCAGTACTTGAGTACGCATCAGCAGTCTGGGACCCCCATCACCAGTGCGATGTGGATAAACTTGAATCTATTCAAAGGAGAGCAGCCAGGTTCTGTATGGCAGACTACTCTTATAAATTTAGTATAAAAAACATGCTACATAAATTAGATTGGCCCCTGCTAAAAACAAGAAGATACAACACCCGGCTACATATGCTCTATAAAGTCAATAACAATCTTGTCGCCATTATTAAAGATGAACTGATCCCCACTGTCAGAACTAATACAAGAAATAAACATGACCTTAATTTTCAGGTCCGCTATGCTAAAAAGAATGTATATAAACACTCTTTCTTTCCTCACACACTAAAGGATTGGAATGCTTTACCGCCAGACATTGTACATGCACCAAGTTTCAACTGTTTCAAAGCTAAACTTACTAACACTTGTATTGCTAACTAGTTTTTTTTCATTTTTTTTTTACGCATACTTTTTACGCTCGGTTGGCATTCATGTCCTCTTAAAGGATTTTTGCCGACTTAACAGATTCAGATTCAGAACCCTTTTTTTGCCCACAAATATTAACGTTACAAATACAAATGATGTTTGAAGCCCATCCATGTCTTCAAAAACTGTTTTCAAAGTAATTTTAGTTACTTTTATCGAAGTATTTTGGACTCCTTTTCTTTCCGTAAAAATCGTTTGATGAGCTCTTCAAAGTATGGTCAAAGTTCAAAACACTGCCATCGGGGCTATACATTTTAGCGGGGGTAGGCCTAAGCCTAAATGTTTTAACTTTTAGATAATCTAATAATTTATTTGAGGAAAAAATTAAGATAGTACTTATAAAGTAAGTTACAATTATATAATCTAAACATTTCTTGATGTTTTTTGTATTTGTTTTCTCACAGTTTTTTATACCAAAACTATTTAATAAACTTATATGGACAAAAAAAATGTCAGCGAAAAATCAACTTGCAGTTTAGTGAAACATTCAAAAACTTATCTGCGGACGTTTATTAATTAATCACAAACGTGTGGTGACTAAGAAAATGGCGACCAAAATATGAATCTCGGAGAACTTTATCCCGTCATGGTACTAAATAGGTAAAGATTTAGGAAACGTTTTTTAGAAAAGTGTATTAATTGATAGAAGATTATTCGAAAAGTAAGTTGGCTTTCAATCATCAATTTTCTACAATGTGTGAATTTTAAAAAACATAGGAATTGTGCCTAAATTCTAACAACCCTCGTACAGCAATCCCAATGTCAACCCGTACTGAGGGATGTGTATAATAACTAGTATTATAGGAGGCACTACTGACACTGTCACTGGTAAGGCCCAAAGTTTGTGCACTTAACTTAATAAGGAATTAAATTTTCTTTTTCTTTATGAAAAACAAAACAAAAAAATTGCTTTCGTTGTCAGCAATATAAATACAATTTTTGATTTCTCTTCTTTTTACCCATGATAAATTCACAGAAGCATGATATTTTACTTATCAAGATATTCATCCAAAAAATAAAATAGAATAATTGTTTTGACAAAATCGTGAATACCCTGAGTTTGTGCACCATGCGCCATTAACCTATGCAACTTTCAGCAGCTGATCAGTAAAGCGTAAAAAAAGGCTTGAAGAAAACATTTGAACATAATAATTTCCAAAGTGCGTATTTATTGAAAATAAAACCAGTTTTATTTAGAATTTCTTAAATTAACAGGTGAAATTTTGAATTTTATGTTGTTGTTTTTGCAAAGTTGGAGAAATTTGTTTTGTAGGCCTTCGTCATCCTCCCTTAAGGCCACAGTGAAAAGTTTGTTTTCTCCACGCCAACGATTTATGGCAGAATTTTTGAAAACCTAGCTATTTACGCTAGTTTTGTTCATACCACTGTATTATGTATTTCTTTATCAATCTAAGAGAAAAGTATGCAAATTTTGGTCAAACTGGCTAGGCTCCAAACCAGACTGGCCTTACGGGAACTCATCAAGACTCCTATTGCCTATGGAGCATAGATGCCAAACTATAGCCTGCATAGCAGATGCACTAAAATCCTAGTATAGGAGTAAATTTGGATTTTTGCTTTTTCCTTGTTAGTTTTGATTTTATTCCCGTTGCATTTAGGCTAGCTAACAATTGAAATGCTCCATTTCAAATATAGTACATGTCCACATACCCAGATTGGAGCAGATCTTCTAATCTACCGATTAGGGTGTGTGCCCATGTTCATTGAAAAACACACTAGACAAAAGTCAATGGGAATTACCCTAACACGTCTCAAAAAAAAGTTCCTAGATTTTTCTGGGAGCCTTTATTTTCTATATCAAAATCAACCCAAATATAACGACTGTATAAAAAAGACTACGTTCAGAAGTATCACACAACAGAGCAGTCAATTTAACATTGGTACCTGGAAAGAAAATGGAAAGTCTAGTGAGAGATGTCATAGTAGATTTTCTTGAAAATAATAATTTCATCAGTAATACACAACATGGATTTAGGAAAGCGAAGTCATGTGTTTTGAATTTACAACACGTACAGCCATTTTGAGAGCAAGTTGACTTCCTTTCTATTCTCTCAAACTTTCCATTCTGATTATACTCTACTGTGCGTTTTTCGACCTAAACTTTTGCACCTTTTCATTTTCCGGGATTTTCGCTTTGTGGATGGGTGACTGCTTTCAGTAAGATCGTTTCTTCTTATTTTTCCCCTCCCATTGTGACCAGGCCTTCACGCCCTTTTTGGTACTTTTACAGTGGTTCTCGTATAGTAGTTCTGCAACTTTTTTTCTAGTTGTCTTGGGTCTCCCGGCCCTTAGTATTTTTTTCCAACATGACCAAATGCTTTTGCCTTGACCTTGACTCTCCCTCCCCTCCCCGTGTCCTACCCGCTACCTCCATTAACCATTCCTCAACCCCAGTCCCCAAAATTGTAGTCATTCAGGTCATCAACATTTTTCATAATTAACCGCATAAGTGAAATACCTTACATGGATACAGAACACAGAATGATAGCATAGTAACCAATTGTCCTGTCTGGCTCATGAATGGTCCTTATCAATATCAGTCAGAATAGTTTCATTCTGAGGTATGATTATAACTAAAATCCCAGAGCTTCTTCACCATGGGATTGAGCCTTAAGGAGGCCCGTGGAATCCACGCTGGAAAGGCGCAGCGCTTTGTGTGCGCATTAATGTGCCCCTCAACAAGTCCAGTACCCTGCCCCTTTTTAAATCAAGCTAGGGGTCTGCTTCCATCATCCCTCTCCTGTGCTCAGTGAATTTCCTCATATTTCTCACTTCACAAAAGCTAGATGTCCACTCACACTCCCAGTTTAACGGTTTTGATATTGTTGTCTTTTTTTTTTTATGGCTTTCCTCCATTTTGAATGTTTACATTAAAGTGTCATGCAGTTTGTCTTTCAACAACTTAGCGTTACGTGGCTGAGTACTCTGTGGAAACTTGGCACCAGGTTATAAACCACCCAGAAGTAACATGTGAAGGGGGATGCGGGCGGCATATCATGAAAGGAGATATTTCGTTGTTATTTTTCTGACACAGTTCTAATGATTTTGCGTTAAAGAATAGGAATTTCACATGATGGCAGCGATGTCCTGTGCGATGTGTGGTAATAATTTGCTATTATACATTAGTTTGGCGGCCGTTTACACGGGCAACAGCTCCTTGCTCGGAAGGAATACTACTGGTTTATGGAAGTTTTTTTCATTCTTGTTATTTGCAAAGTTGGAAGATGGAAGTAAAACATACCTTTTTAAAACAAGGAAATAGCGTTTGTTTGCAGTTTTACAGTTTTTGTATTTTTTGTTATATTTTATTTTCTATAATGGAGAAGTTCTGAATAAAAAAGTTTTTATCTTTGGAAACATTTTAAAGTTTTGAATAATTTTTTTTGGACCAGGACTTAATATTCGGAATAATATTTGAGATTCGAATAAGGTGATGTTGTTAATATTGTTCTATATTTTCCCATACTTTTTCAAGTACGCTTTGTACATATTTTCTAGTAATTTTAAAGTCCTAACAAGTTGCTGATTGCTGCAATAAACATTGCGCAGCTTTTTCTGTCTCGTTTAAGGAATTGGGTCTTTTAAGGTTGAAGGATAGTTTTGCTAACCTTTTACTTGACATGCTTTCAAAATATTCCGTGGATTATTGTGAGCAATCAAGAAATTAATTAAGAAAATCACTTAATTTTGGATAGTGTTATATATATTATCGGTATTTCGGTATTACTCAAATGTTAAATACCGACCATTTTGGTATAGCTAAGTACCGAAAAATTCCGTAATACCAGTATACCGCCCAAGCTTAACAGCCAGTGGTGTCGCCGGAGGGGGCGATCGCCCCCCAATATTTTAATCCATCGATTCAGATTTTAATCCATTGGTTCAGATTGGTGCTGTTGGTTCAATAAGCTTTGACATTCCAGGTGCTTATTATGTTTTTAGATTTCAAAAGGGCACTTTCTCAGAAAAAGGTTCTTCGGTAATAATTTGTTAAACATTTGTGCGACTTTATATTTAAATACATGAACTAAGACAGAGAGACAGGGCGAGAGA
The DNA here is from genome assembly GCA_020152595.1 of Chiridota heheva. NCBI lineage: Eukaryota > Metazoa > Echinodermata > Holothuroidea > Apodida > Chiridotidae > Chiridota > Chiridota heheva. The sequence goes on along the minus strand of JAIGNY010002082.1, from coordinate 721,274 downwards.
GAGAGAGAGGGGGGGAGAAGGTGGGTGTTGGGGGGGGGGCACGTGATACAGAACAGACTCATTTTAAAAGTTTGACAACGTTAACACAAGTTTGTAGTAAATTATTAAAACCTTTCTTTTGGACAAGCCCACCATCCAAGCCCACACATATGACACGGAATAGAACATGGATTGTTCGATTACCAAACATACTTCTCGTCCAACTTTCAAAAACAAGAGCTCCCAAAGAAACAGGGACAGATCCAAAGAAAAAATAAGTCAACTCAGACCCAACAGATCTTCCTCAAGATAACCCCCTGCCTCCTTATGGTGGCAACATAAGATAAAGCGGAAGATAAGAAGATTTTGCAAAAAGACTTGGACAAGCTTAATAACTGAACTCAAAGTGGCAGATGAAGTTTAATGTGTTCAATTCTCCACTTTGGATTTAACAACCCAAAGTATGAATATTTTATGGATGACAAAATGTAGCAAACAAAGGAGGAAGAGAAAGACTTGGGTGTATTGTGAATACATCGATAAAATTTTACAAATAGTGTGCTGAATCAGTCAAGAAAGCAAATAGGACAGTTGGCATCAACTTTGACAGAAAGGTTATATTAATGATTATGCGATACAGGTATGGAGTTCATATTTGAGAAAGGACATTAAAATGTTGGAGGGGGTACAAAGAAGATTGGCTAAGTTCATTCCGGGGATGAAGAACAAAAGGTATGAAGAGAGATTAGCAGAACTTAATTTAATGACCTTGGAACAAAGGCACATAAGGCAGGACTTATTAACAATCTATAATATTGTGAACGATAAGAAACAGCAACTAGAGGAAATTGAATGAAATTCAGACCAACTTTTGCAAGAACTCGTACTTTTGTGGGATATGGAAAGTCTGGAACCAACTTCCTGAAGATGTTGTTAAAGCATCATCAGTGAATGTTTTCAAAGGGAAGCTCCAAGAAAGGATCTTTATGGGTTGCTAAGACCTCTTATCATATCAGCCAGTCTCTACGAGGAATCTGAATCTGAATCTGAATCTGAAACGGTTAAGTTGGCAAAAATCCTTCAAGAGGACATGAACGCCAACCAAGCGTAAAAAGTATGAGTAAAAAAAAAAATATATATATAAAAAAAACTAGTTAGCAATACAGGTGTTAGTAAGTTTAGCTTTGAAACAGTTGAGACTTAGTGCATGAACAATGTCTGACGGTAAAGCATTCCAATCCTTTAGTGTGTGAGGGAAAAAAGAGTGTTTATATACATTCTTTTTAGCATAGGGAACCTGGAAATTAAGGTCATGATTATTTCTTGTATTAGTTCTAACGGTGGGGATAAGTTCATCTTTATTGATGGCGACAAGATTGTTATTGATTTTATATAGCATATGTAGCCGGGTGTTGTATCGTCTTGTTTTAAGCAGGGGCCAATCTGAACAATACATGTAATGCCATTGTATGTACATGTGCAATTGTGCACACAAATAAAATGTATTACACAATAGTTTAAATATCTTACCCTCGTGGTGCGTACATACACATATGAAGTTATATGCGCGTTGGAATTCCAACGCTCAAACAGTGAAATCCAAGTTTTGCGCTTTATATACGCCCGTGAAAAAGCCTGAATTTTCTCGCCCATGCTGCTCTTTCTCTAAATTGAGTTCTTTGCAAAATTTCACTGTGAAAGACCACGGAGCCAAAACTTAAAGAAAGTAATGTTTTTGACACATTTCTAGCAATACTTTTTACTCAGTGATATTATAATTTGATTCGGGATTGTTTCCTTAATATAGAGGACTATGTTTTTCTTGTTTTCAATGTAAGGAAATAAGTTGGTAGCCATTGGAAGTAAAAGTTTGTTGTTTTAGTGATGTTGCATATCCGTTGCATAATGGCCCATAGCGTTCACTATTTCAAGCATGGCCAATTTTATCATTACAGACATTTACTATTTTCTTTTGTTTTTTAATTAACTGATGTTTTCTTTTTTCTTTTTTGTTATGATCTATGACATTTATTGATTGGCCAGCCTCACAGAGCTAACACGGCTCCATATACTGCATATTGAAAAAGCTAGGCTAAAATAATACATATTTGTATTCCACTTTTATGCATATGCCAGGTAAAGCACACATAAGTCACAATGACTTGTTTTCAGTGTGTACCCAATAAATTTGCCAGGTTATAAAGTGGATGAACACTGGGTAACACCCTGCTCTTTTCGAGAAGTGTTCAGAGAACCAGGTAGGAGGTGAAACTCCTACCATTGGGACCAGCAGCTTTACATCCCCTCTGTAGGACGGTGAGCACCACCCAACCATTGGCCACTTCACAAAGGTCGGTTGGGGGAGAAAGTATGATGCAGAAAATCAACCTCTGTACTTGATGTCAGCGTATATCATTCTGCATATCTGTGGAAAAATCGCTGGTTAAATCGCCGTTGGACTTGAACCTTGGACCTCAGGCATCGCAGTTGTACGCTCAGCCTACTGAGCTACCTGCCTTCCTTAACGTTGCTTCACAAATGGTTCATTTGCGGGAGGAAAATATGATATAAGAATATGAATATAAGCTTTTTCAGAGATTTTACAGAGGTTCGACACAAGAATTTGTTTTTGTGTACAATTTTAGCACCTGTTTACATGAGTAAGATTTGGAGAAGTGTCATGTCCGTAAGTAGATGATATATAAGAAAGTTTTTTTTTTATCCGTAACTAGCATCGCTAACTTTAACAACCCAGTGAACACATAACAAATGTCCCATAGTAAATACATGTGGGTATGTGACTGATAACTACATTTAGGCCATGAGAATGAAAGATTTTGATTTGCTTCCTCCGCCCACACGCTCCAAAATTGCTGTTTTAGTGAAATAAACAAAAAACGTGCGTGTAATTAATGTATCCTCATTTTGATTGCGTGAAAGTTTATTTTTGTACTTTTCATAGTGTTTATTCAGATAGTTGATTTAAATTATTTTAAGTGGTTTTATATTGCCTTTTGGGTTATTTAGGAGTTTTGAAGCATATTTGACAGGATTTTGGGCTAGCTGTACTGTAGGATATTTCTTAGGGTTTTAGGTTAGGTTTTAGGGATAGGCTTAGGATTAGGTTTTAGGATTAGGGATTTAGTTTTAGGATTAGGGTTAAGGATTAGCTTTTAGGATAAAAAGCTCTTTTAAATGTATGAATTGGCCATGAAAACACATTGCGTTTGACATTGTTGACATTGTTAAAATTCCTCCGTGCCGTTATTCAGCTTTTTTTTTATAGTTTCATTCAAAATGGCCAACAAGAGCGTAACAATATTTACTAAAATTGATGTTTTAAGATTTTTCAATCTTTCCTTTATAAATCCTGAAAGTTTCAAAAAAATCGGTCAGCTATAAGTATTAAAAATGTTGAAAATAATTCCTATATAACGATTTACCGCTATACTAGGAATTTTCCATATCCAGTCTTGTGCGACCAGGACGGAAGTGGATGAACACCGGGTTTTCACCCTACTCTTTTTGATAAGGGTTCAGAGAACCAGGTAGGGTGTGACTCTCCTACCATCAGGACCGAAGGCTTGACATCCCCTCCGAAGGACAGCAACTTCCATTCAACCATTGCCACTTCTCTCAATAGCTGAATGAGGAGCAGAAGCTGTAAACGACATACAGTACTTCCACTTTTCATGATTGGCATATCTGTCTGCATAGCTGAGGAAAAACTGGTTAGACCTTACCAGACTTGAACACGGTACCTCCAGCATCTTAGTTGTGCGCTTTGCCAACTGAGCTACCTGACTTTGGGGTGCACGAACTTCAGACCCGCACGAACTTCAGGCTACTTACTACACTGTAGTGTAAGTTAGGCCTAGGGTGAACCGGATTAGTACACAGCTAGGCGACGTTATTTAGAAAATGTTAGTGTTACATGCATATTTAGCACAAATATTTAATATGAGTAACCTCCATCTTTTTGGCTAATTCAGATTGCAGCCTATTTATGAGACTAACATACATGCAGATTTGGTTCTAATTCTAACAAAAGTTTTGAGAATCCTCTAGCTTTGATGGTGTTGATAAAAATGATATCCGTCAGTGTTATCAATACGTCGTTTAGATTTGCTTTTGTTTTTTAATTGGCACCATCCACAGCTAGAGGTTTTAAGCAAAAATCATAGCTCACTTTTACACTCATACAAAACTTGCATTAATTTGATAACAAAGATTCATCGTAAATTAGACATACATACTTCCAACTCGATTTTACCGTAAAACGGGAATTTTTGCCATAAAACTAGGACAATCCGTTAGAAACTTGTTTCATGAATTGGCAGTTTCGAAGAATGGCTTAATTGGAATAATTAAGTTAGAAACTAAATTAATTTATAAACTAAGGTAACTCGAAATAGACTCACATTCTTAATGCATTAATTTGATATTACTCGCAGGGATGTATATTCAACACCTTATATATGCCATTAAAAGTTACCGTAGACACCTAACTTTTCTGGTTCCTGATTGGCTATTTTCACATTATGTTGTTGACGTGTTTTGAGTAACTTTGTAGAATCACCTATGTAAACTTTTCTGAGAACTTGATGTGAATTGGTATGAAAATCTTTTTGTTTTGGGGAAATTACCTTTATCATAATCGTGATTGTTTTGGTGGATTTATAGGAAGTAAACATCTCTCTGTAGACATTCATATAATTTCCATGTAAATTGAAATTTTAAAATGTGAGTATTTTGTTATGAAAAATGCATCTAATCCCAGGTCGATGTTGACTCGGGCTATGTACATGTACATTTTCAATTAGTGAATGTTTGGAAAAGTGTATAGACCAGACAAGTTTGTTCTTCTTAATGTGTGGAAGGGCCTAATACATTAGTTGTTCTGCTCCTTAAAATTTCAAACAGGCAGACCCGATCTGATATATAAGCAGGTCGGGTCAGACTTTTCCTCCTTATGTTCTTTATTCTGAAAACCACAAGCAATTAGGATCAAATTTCCCTTATCAATGGCTCCATTGTACTAGTTCTCCATTTGGTCCTGGGTTGTTGTGGAAGTTGGTGTTGAGTATCAAATTAGCAATAGATGAAGTGTTTATCGTGTGGTTGAGTGGTTATTTTAATCAATATAAGTAGTCTCATTATTTGCTACATTAAGTTTGTGGCTATGATTTGCTGGAACAAATTTTTAAGGAGAAGGACAAGTCATGTAGCAAACAAATGCAAAGTGTAAAAAAAAAAAAAATGAATGAAAATGGATGCCCAAACCACTGTAAGAGGAATAGTTCAGATATAGATGACAATATGATAGCCTCCATAGGGAGGAAGAGAGGGAAGGAGGGGGGGAGGGGGGGGGGAAGATTCCATCACACATGAGAGATTATTTAGAGTATCTCAAAAACTATGAAAACACCTACCTTTTACTAGAGTTAATGATTTCCTTCTTTGTTATTTTAACAATCGTTTATTACTTTCCTTCCAAAAAAGATCTCGCCGAGATAGAGAGAAATCTAGCTGAAAACTAGCGGGTGACTGCAGGAGTTGTTAGCCATCTTTGTACAAAAAAATATGTATATATTAATAAATATTCATGAGATTACACAAAACTCAGTCAGTTGTTTGGTTCATTTGCTAAATGCATAGAAATAATATCGCGTTTCTCACATTTCGTATTTAGAATTTTTTGAAAACTGTTTTTTCGGGCCCATCTATCTTAGAGTTTTCAGTGATTTATGATTAAAGGGTCCATCATCATAACAAGAAACAGAAAGGAAAGCCCAATATATTGATGTATTTTGGTGGGTCTGACATATGACTTAAGAGGTCCCGTCATGATAGCAAGGGATTGAAAGAAACAGCCCATTTAGTTATCTTTTTGGTGGACCCCACTGATAATTAAAGGGTCTGTCATGACAGCAAGGGGTACAGAATGTGAGGACCCATCCTTGATATGAAATTGGCCCTAAACAGTACCACTGACCATGTTAAGTTACTGTCTCTGCTATTTATAGTATATCACTACAAGAGCTTTGAAAATATTGAATGCAGAGTTAAAACAAGCTCAAGAAGTTATATTCATATTGATATTCAGAAAACAGGAAAAGAAAAAGAAATCCTATATGTTGTAGTACAAAAGGACACCAAACCTTTTATTGTCGGTTTTAACAGGGCAAATGATTATTTATATCTGAACCTAAAAGAAACGACTGAAATTATTCTATGAACCCAGAAGTTCATCTCATGAATATTTATATATTTCTTTGTGGAAAGATGGCCAACAACTCCTGCACTCTGACTACCTGCTTGTTTTCCGCTCAATTTCTCTTTGCATCTCAGACGCATGCTCAACAGACTGAGCCACCTATCTCCTTGTTATTGTTCTTGGCTTACAGTTTATACATGTAATTACTCATATTCTTTCTTTCTCAGGTTATTCCCTTCTATGTAAATACTACCTTTATACATGTAACTACTCATATTCTCTCTTTCTCAGATTATTCCCTTCTATGTAAATACTACCTTTATACATGTAACTACTCATATTCTCTCTCTCTCAGGTTATTCCCTTCTATGTAAATACTACCTGCATTCCGTTCATTATTTTCTAATTTATGCTGTAAGAAGATTATTTATGTTTTTGCTCAAATGTCACTTCTTTTATTAGTGACTCTGCATTTTTGTGTTAACATTAAATTACAAAATGATTGATGATTAAAAGTTTATTCTTTATAAGTCATAGCATTTCTTCTACTTTCTTACCTTCTTGTGCTCGCTCGTAAAATTACCAAAAAGCCATGTTACACAACTGTACAAGGAATAATGAAATTGTGTATGTATTTATTTCTCATGTACCATACAGTAAACTGTGGACCAAGTTACATTGCCAGCCATTCCCTTTTTCAAACATTATAACTTTAAAAAAACAGGGTGTGTATAATGATCCTGCAGCTAAGTTAACAAAGCAAATGGGAATATTATAGGTTTCAATATCTTGAAAAAAAAATCTGATTAAAGTACTGCTGATTTTAACATTTTTATCAATTTTGATTATAACTTTTAAGCTGCAACTATCAACATGTCGCATTGACTTGTCATTGTAAGCACGCTGAAAAAACAACCATCATAAAGAATGAATTGCAAAAAATTCAGCACTAAAACATCACCTATTTTTTGTATTTATACAAAACTTTGTAAGATTTCTTCAAGAATTTATCTAATGAAACTTTTAAAATAGCCCTAAATGTTCTTAATGATCTCATGAATCATTTTCTTTTACTGTATGTATAATTGTTAATTTTGGAATGCTACGTTCTCCCAATAATTTTCTTTATTTATAGAATTTGTAATATGCTTTTATTTTTATAGAATATCAAAGAAGGATGTCATTGAGGGTGAAGAACAAATCCCAATTGAAAAAGATCATGATGAGAAAGATATTCACAGGATGGAATGGGTTTGTTTATGTTTTTATTTTGACTTAATTATGATATGTTCAGGGACGTGGTTATAAAGGATATTTCAGTTCATTGCTGCATATTTTAAAAAGTTGATAATACTTGACTTGAATGAAGTGTATCATTCTTCTTATTGTTGTTCCTATCATGCTTCCTATCATTCTTCCTATCGTTCTTCCTATCGTTCTTCCTATCATTCTTCCTATCGTTCTCCCATTCATTCTTCCTATCGTTCTTCCTTTTATTTTCCCTTTAGTTTTACACAGATGCTTATATATTAAGAGGGCTGTGTCCAGATTTGAGTGGTGTTAAGGGTGATTAATCAGAAAGTTTGACAAAGTTTACCAGAAATATTGCCAAAGATTTTATGGGACAAATTTCTAAAAAGTCATCCAATTTTTCACAAATTTTTGAAGCATAGCTGTCTGGTAAAATGATGAATTATGCCAATTTTTTCTCAAAGATTAAAGTAGTGCAGAACAAGTATAAAAAAGAAGATCTATTTTTGTGATTTGAACAAATTTTTGCTTACTTTAACAATGTTGTGAAATAGAAAAGGAAGGGGGATTTAAAGAATTACATAAATATTTCTTAATTGTTATACCCAGTCATACTTTACACCACAGATGTAAGCAGATATAGAACATGCTTCAAACTTTGATCAGCCATAACTCAAGAAAGTAATAGAAAATTCCTTAAACTTTGATCAGCCATAACTCAGAAACTACTAGAAAATTTCTCAAACTTTGATCAACCATAAATCAAGAAACTAATGGAAAATTCCTTAAACTTTGATCAGCCATAATTTAGAAACTAATGGAAAATTCCTCAAACTTTGATCAGCCATAAATCAAGAAACTAATGGAAAATTCCTTAAATTTTGATCAGCCATAAGTCAGAAACTAATGGAAAATTCCTCAAACTTTGATCAGCCATAACTCAGAAACTAATGGAAAATTCCTTGAACTTTGATCAGTCATAACTCAGAAACTAATAGAAAATTCCTCAAACTTTGATCGGCCATAACTCAGAAACTAATGGAAAATTCCTCAAACTTTGATCAGCCATAACTCAGAAACCAATGGAAAATTCCTCAAGCTTTGATCAGCCATAACTCAGAAACCAATGGAAAATTCCTCAAACTTTGATCAGCCATAACTCAAGAAACTAATGGAAAATTCTTCAAACTTTGATCATCCATAACTCACAAACTAATGGAAAATTCCTCAAACTTTGACCAGCCATAACTCAGAAACTAATAGAAAATTCCTGAAACTTTGATCAGCCATAACTCAGAAACTAATAGAAAATTCCTCAATCTTTGATCAGCCATAACTCAGAAACTAATAAAAAATTCTTCAAACTTTGATCATCCATAACTCACAAACTAATGGAAAATTCTTCAAACTTTGATCATCCATAACTCACAAACTAATGGAAAATTCCTCAAACTTTGACCAGCCATAACTCAGAAACTAATAGAAAATTCCTGAAACTTTGATCAGCCATAACTCAGAAACTAATAGAAAATTCCTCAATCTTTGATCAGCCATAACTCAGAAACTAATAGAAAATTCATCAAACTTTGATCAGCCATAACTCAGAAACTCTGATCTACATACAATTGAAAACACTTTAATAGGTTAAGTAAACCCTAGACTACCATAGACAGTGTGGAATATTAGCCAATCAGGCTATTATATCTCAAAGGAGACATTGCTAATTCCTGGTGGAATTTCAGAAAACTGCTTAGACCTTTAATGAATATTCATAACTGCATCTTATATTATATACAGAGTGGGACATATCAAGGGAAATTCAGGGATTTCCAATTTAAGTTATGAATGTTTATTAAAGGTCTAAGCAGTTTTCTTTAATTTCACCAGGGATTAGCAATGTCTCGCAAAACTTGTGAAAGCAAGTGGAAGGCCTGTAATTAAAAATGTGAATATTGATAGTTTAAAAGTTCCTGTGAAACTGATTTTGGTCAAAAACTTGAGTTTTATTAATTATGTGTAAATAATAGAAAGAGAAGCAAAACTTGAAGTCTGAATGGAATGATGAGTTTTGATATCTTGTGCAAGATATCATATCCCAATGTAAATATTTTAGAAGATAGCCTGATTGGCAGATACCAGATATCCCTCACTATTAAATGAAGCATGGATTGTCTTTGTTTTTCTGCAGCCTGAAGTGAAAGTGCTTGATGGGGAGCATCGCCTGCAGTTTCCATATGCATTATGGTTCTCAAGGAGATCGCCAGGAAATAAGACATCTACACAAAATTATGAGCAGAACATTAAGATAGTCGGCAGTTTTGCATCTGTGAGAAAATCTTCCATTTCATATTTTCTTTTATGCATGTTCTTATTTCATATTTTCTTTTATGTATGTTCTGAGATAAATCCACAATGATGAAAAACCGTCTTATTTATCATACAGTATGTCTATCTTGATGAGAGTATGGTGACATCTTAATACTATTGATGATGTCAAGAAGTTATAATGAATAACGCTATTGATGAAGTCATAATGTCAAAACTGTACCGAAAAATATTTTCTCCAGCTTCTTAAGCTGAGATAACAACTGAAAAGAAAGGTATCATCCCATTAATAAACTCGGAAGTGAACGCCACCGTGCTGGTAATGTCACTTCCGGTTGTCAGTTTTACTTATTGATTGTGAAATATACGATGTTTTTGACAACAAAAATATTTTCTTTTATGCATGTTCTGATATAAATGAACTCATGAAAGCGTAGAAATGAGTAATAGCATGCCATGTACTGTCTGGTACAAGAATTAGACAATCTTGGTATGGTTAGACATTCTGGTTGAAGGTAACACTTAAGTTTGTTATGTTTAGGAATTTAGAAGTGTCACTTTTTTCAATACTGCCCCAGAACAACCTGAACTCAACATTGACATTTTGACTATCTAATGCTAACATTCTTTCACTACAGTACTGAAGAGCAATTCATACTGTTGGATTTCTTTTTTCATGCATATCCCCTTAACCTGTATTTTATGCTTCAACTTCAGATCTATCCTCTCCCCTTTATCTCTATCTCTGACCCTCTTCAAGAACAATCCCTCCTCCAACATCATCACCTTCCTCCACTTATCTCATTCTTATTCTAATTTTTGCATTCTTTTTGGTTCCGATGCTATAGCATCAGGAACCTACATGTATGCAGTTATGATGGCGTATGTGTGTATCATGTATGGATGTATGTATGTGTGTATGTTTGTGATGGCAGCTCATCAACGCGATATCTCAAGAACAATACACTGGATTAATTTCATATGTGGTACACAGATAGCCCATGGTGCATAGATGTGTCCTATTGTTTTTGATGGTGATGTCATGCATATAAATGAGTACAATTCTTAAAATCTTCATATTTAAACAATCGCGCGTATGTTTTGCGCGCAGTTGTTTAAATTTGATGTAATTATGATGTTAGCTGGTGTGTACATGTTCATGATGTAAAAACATTGAATTTCATTAATATGCATAGTGGGCGGGGCTCAATATGATTTTGCTGAAAAAAGCTTGTAAACATGGTATCTCAAGAATGATTAATTGGATTCATGTCATATTTGGTACGCAGATAGCCCATGGTCCGTACATGTGTCCTATTGTTTTTGATAGTGATATCATGCATATTATTGAGGAGGCAGAGTTTAATATACAAACCTTGAAATGTTCATATTTTAACAACTGCATGTCTGCTTTGTTTCAAATGTGGTATAATTATGATAATATATAGTGTGTACATATTCATGATGTAAAAACGTTGAATTTCATTAATGTGCGTAGTGGGCGGGGCTTAATATGATTTTGCCAAAAAAGCTTGTAAACACGATATTTCAAGAACTAAACTGGATTCATGTCATATTTAATGTTAGCTAGTGTGTACATGTTCATTGTATTAAAACGTTGATGTTCATCAATACGCAAAGTGAGTGGGGCTTAATATGATTTTTTAAGCAAAAAGCTTGTAAACATGATATCTCAAAAACTATGAACTGCATTTATGTCATGTGTGGTACACAGATTGCTCATGGTCTGCATATGTCCCTAATGTTCTTGGTTGCGATTTCATGCATATTAATGAGTGGGCGGGACTTAGAATAAAAAAATTTGAAAAAGGAATAAATGAGCATGTCCGTTTTTTGTCATATTAGACATGAGAATTTTGTTGTTTATTTTGTACATGCTTATGGTATCAACATGGTGGGTGCCACTGAATGTAAAAGTGCTAAATGATGTAAACATATTTCATGAACGATATATCCAATTTTTGCTATATGTAGTACACAGATGGGTCATGGTCCATTACAATCCTAAGGCCGCATTGAAAATGTATCCCAAACACCCAATCATTATCATAAATTTGGTCGGGTGATCACATTTCATACCCCCGTTTCCAAGTTGCATTAATTGCTTACTCACCCATTAAATTACACGATAAAGTTTCCAAGCTCATGACGCAATTTGCATCATAAACAAACTTCTCTTCTTACATGTATTCATATGCCATAACTTGACCTTCTGGACAACGGGCCAGGATTATTGCACAAACATCCTTTACTTCTCCTTTACTTATAAAAATGACCAAAAGTAGATAAACTAGTTGTTTAGAAAATACAATATGTAAGAAATAACCAATATTGAAAGTTTTTGTTCCCAATTATTACAATTTATTTTGGCCTAATTTTCTTGCACGATTCACAAATCGAGTAAATCACATATGCATTTGTTACTCAGTTCAGTAAAGTCTCTTGATACTTAAGTTTATATTGTCAATTTTTGGAAAAGTGAGGGAACGCCCCATGGTCCCTGGTTCCTACACATAGGCTATGGTTTGAGCATAACGTTTGAAAACAATCATTGCACTATGTCTGACGGAGATAAATCTGTCATGTTGTTGATAATTTACTGCCCCCTTGCCTGTGCTGGAAATACAAACAATTAATTCATTGACGAGTTATCTGTTTCTCTTGCAAATATGTCAGCATTTTCGAAAGATCATCTTATTATGGGGGACTTAAATCTGCGCCTCGGTGATGAACTTTCTCCAGACACTATGAAATTTGAAAACCTTATCATGTCTCTAAATTTGCAATCTCTTATATCTGAGCCTACTCATGATTCTGGTCATTGCCTCGACACTGTCATCACTAGAACTGGCTTAACAGGAATGAATGTGGCAACGCTAGTTACCCCTTCATATATCTCCGATCATCATTGCATCAATATGTCGATTAATATTAACAATTACTCTTATAAATCACAAAATAAACTCTTCTCTTGATATACAATCGAATCTAAGAGTATTTTGTAAACCTCGAGTGTTTATTTCCCCTCCAATAGCATCAGTTGTTCTTGAGAGGAAGGAGCACTGTAGATTGTCTATTGTTGTAGTACGTCTGTTTTTCGGACATACACTCAATGCGCATGTGTTATAATCATGGCGTTCAATTCAAGCTGACAGCGGGTTAAATCGAATTGGGATAGAAGTTTTCTTAGGCTCTTGGTTAGTGATTTATGCTAAGATGAATTTGGAATTATTTTTTTTAATACTTTAAACAACATTTGGATTTACTTCACGAATTGGTAAGTTTTTTGTTGATGTGAATTTCATCCTTTTTTGTATCGGCCGGTTGTCAATTCTATCACAGTTTTTTGTCTTTCATAGGCTATTGTGCGTAAAGTAGTGCTCACATTGTGACATAAACAGATGTCGTTAATTTTTAAAAGTCGTACTTTTATGGTGTATCCATACGATAGATATGTGTTCTTTGGTTGTAGAGCAAATTGCCCTGATCTAGAACAGATTTAATGGAAATTCATCACTCGAAATCAAATTAATTGTCACGTAATTTTGATTAAATTTTTCCGGTCAATTGAGGTCATGTTTCCGACTGTCTTACAGGCCACGCTTTATGGCAATCATAAGGGTCATTATCCCTGGTGTAGGCTGCATAGGAAAACCTCAAATTTTGTCTGTTTTTGCTTCTTTCTGACCATGGAACTCTTTAATTATTGGAAAATTATATTGTAATCAATACCGCCATAGAAAGTTCAAAAATAAAACATTTGATATTTTTAAAGCCAAAAGGCTTTAAAAATTACATTTCAGCCCTTTTTACTAACAAAATCAAATTAAAAAGTCAAAAGTTATATTTGATGTATTAAGCGCCTCTCCTCAAATAAGTGCCTGTCCAACATGTCCAACAATTTTGTATGTTGACCCCCTCTACCATGCCTCATTCTATCCCCCTTCCATACATATTTATAAACCAACTACATTTGAAATGAAGTTAGCGCTTTACTTGTTGGCCGTATTATAAACATTTCTAGACTGGGTCTTGTGGGCCAAGAGAAATATATGGGGTACATGTTCCCCCTTATTGGGGGAAATTGACGTCTTGCCTTCTGCACATGCATTTTGAATACTGAAGTCTCCCTCCCACCCCCCCCCCCTCTCCCAACCACACACTCGCAGGCACATACAATGAGAATGGAAAAATTATCCTGCTTACTATGAAGGACCCTCTCCATTTACCACGTTTATCAGGTCTAAAAAAAAGATTAAATGGGCAATGTATTTTTCTGGTAACCGATCTTGACAATGGACTAACCCCAAAATCACCATTGTTAAAGTTTCCCCTCATGCTGGCATCAGCAAGTGGTGATTCAAATATTCATAATACTTAAAGCAATTGCTCTCCCCCCCTTCCTCCCCCTTCCTCCCCCATTTGCCTGAAAATCAATTTTTGGAATGAATTACTAGCAGCTTGATTATGACATGAAGCCTTTGGGCTTCTGATCTTGATGTTATTAAAATTATCTAAAAATTCAGCCAATTTTTCGAAAAAATTCAGCAGCAAATTTTCTTCGTTTCAGTCAATTTTTCGAAAACTTTGTTCAATTTTCTGAGAAACTTTGTTCGACTTTCCCAAAAATTTGTCCAATTTTCCGAAAAATTTCCCTTAGGCCTATTTCAAACCTGTCAGAAAATCGGTAAAAAAGGTTGACAATTTGGGTAGTTTCTTTTTTTGCACAGAGGTCCCCCCCCCCCCTCCCGCTTGAAATTTCTGGCTAAGTCCCTGGTAAATAGTAAACTGCTGCATATGCCATGAAAATGCATACAAGCAAAACCAATATCATCCTTGATTGACCACAGTTTGTTTTGCTTCAAACAATTTACTCAAAATGATGTTGTATCATGGAGCAAATTGATCAAGCAAACAAGTTTGTCATTTCATTAGCTATCCTGCCGTACCATAATCCTAGTCCTTGTCAAGTTATCTACACATCCTTTCTATCACATGTGGTTGTGAGGAAGCAACTACTGCTAAATCAAGCATGTACATTTTCATATACAAAGAAAATACATGAAAAGTAGTACCGGCTGGTGGTAATTAACAAGATCAAATTCTTTTACTTAAAAGGCGATATTACTTATCTGGGTTTTTTCAATCAGTGGAGGAGAGATGTTGTTACATGCATCATTAGACAGGTATATCCCAACTTGGACAACTTTTCAATGCGTCCGTTATCATTGTGCTGTACATATGATTTATTGTTGCGGTAGTGATGTCATGAATATTATTGCGTAGGCAGGGCTTACTGACAAATTCTTAAAATAGGATAAGTGAGCAACTGTTTTTGTATCATACTTGCTATGATAATGTAAATTATTGTACAAATGCTAATGTTGTCAACATTTGTATTGATCTGCATGGTGGGCTTATGAATAAATATCATGGAACAAATATTTCATCATATGCAGTGACAGTTAATACAAATTTTGCAAATCAATCATCTTATGATTTAAAAAGCATTGGAACCGCAAAACCTTTTGGTTCTGGTTTTAACTTTTTTTTTCTCCTTCCTACCTATCCCCTCTCCTTCCCTCAACCTTCTCTATCCTTTCTCTTGCACCATAAATTTTTAACACCCTCTTGGCACATTTGACTCTTGACTGTCACAGTGCCATTAAACATCAACAAACAAACAAACATGAATTTCTTTATCCCTCGCCAACTAAAAAGTTGGTGGAGAGGGGGTATAGCATCTTTACCCTTCGTATGTTTGTCCGTTTGTCTACATCTATTGTCCGTCCAGCTTCATGCATTGTTCAATTACCGAGAAACAAAAGATTGCTGCCCTAGGAAAGGAATTCCATATATTTTTAGCTCGACTATATCAATGAATAATAGGAGCTATTCTACTCACCTCGGCGTTGGCGTATGCGTCAGCATCGACGTCCGCCTCGGCATTGGTTAAAGTTTTTGAGGGAGCAAGGTCTATAAAAAGCTTGTCGTCATTTGAAAATGTACATTATTTAAAAGTGGAATGAATAAATAGAATGTGCATAATGTCTGAATTAAAATTTACAGAGACATAGATGGTAAACAAAATAACAAATGATTAGCCTTGAAAAGAACTGAAAAGATAAAAAATATATGAAATATTGTTTTTAAGAATTTTTATTAGAAATTATTACTTTGCCTTAATTATCTAAGTTGACTGCTAATTTGCATAGAGTTGTTATATGAACTGACTTTTATATATGTATTAGCAAAAACAAACAAACATAGTATGTAATTTACATTTAAAAGGGACACTGATTACTTTTTTCATTCTTCCAAATACACAAATAACTTCTACCAATGTATTACAGGTGACCAGTTTAATCAGGATTTTTTGCATTTTCAGCAATGAGATGTGCTTCTTTGACTAATTTCAGAAGTGTTCATTGCTTTATTAGAATTGGCACTTGGAATTTAGAAGTTGGATATAGGATCTTAAACAATGACATGTAAGATGGTAATTACATTGGCATTGTGGAGGGAGGGAGGGATGGCATTGTGGAGGGAGGGAGGGATGGCATTGTGGAGGGAGGGATGGATGGCATCAGGGAGGGAGGAATGGATGGCATCAGGGAGGGAGGAATTGATGGCATCAGGGAGGGAGAGATAGATGGCATCAGAAGGGGAGGA
Source organism: Chiridota heheva (assembly GCA_020152595.1). Taxonomy (NCBI): domain Eukaryota; kingdom Metazoa; phylum Echinodermata; class Holothuroidea; order Apodida; family Chiridotidae; genus Chiridota; species Chiridota heheva. The sequence continues at coordinate 704,809 of JAIGNY010002082.1, read as the reverse complement.
TGATGGATGAATGGCATCGGGTAGGGAGGATGGATGGCAATGGGAAGGGTGCATGGCAAGCTGTGGGGAGGGTAGGGATGGATAGCTTCCGGAAGGAATGGATGGATGGATGGCATCTGGGAGGAATGGATGGATGGCATTAGGGAGGAGGGATAGATGGTATCAACAGGGGGGGATGATGGATTGATGGTGTCGGGGAGCATGGGAAGGATAGCATCAGGGCGGGAGGGATGGATGGCTTTTGGGAAGGACGGATGGCATCTGGGAGGGAGGGATGGATGGCATCGGGGAGGGAGGGATGGATGGCATCAGGGAGGGAGGGATGGATGGATGGCATTGGGGAGGGATGGATATCGTTGGGGAGGGATGGATGGCATCAGGGAGGGATGGATGGATGGCAATAGTAGGGAGGGATGGATGGCAACAGTGGGGGAAAGATAGATGGTGTTAGGGAGAGATGTATGGATGGCAGTGGACATGTATTGATGGCAGTGGGGAGGGGAGAGATAGATGGCATTGGGGAGGGAAAGATGAATAGCATCAGGGAGGGAGGGAAGATCAATGTCATTATATGCCATCAGGGAGGAAAGGATGGATAGCATTGGGGAGGGACAGATGGCATCAGGGAGGGAGGGAAGGATGGATGACATCAGGGAGGGAGGGATGGATGACATCAGGAAGGGAAGGAGGGATAAATGGCATCAAAAAGGGAGGGAGGGATGGCTGGCATTAGGGAGGGAGTGATGGATGGCATATGGGAGGGAGGGAGGGATTGATGGCACCAGGTAGGGATGATGACATCAGGAGGGATGGGTAAATGGCATTGAGGAAGGAGAAAGGGGTGGGTGGCATCAGGCGAGGGAGAGATGGATGGCATAAGGGAGGGATAGATGGATAGCATCTGGAATGGAGGATTAGATGGATGGCATCAGGATGGGATGATGACATCAGGAGGGATGGATAAATGGCATTGGGGAAGGAGGGGTGGATGCCATCTGGGAGGTAGGGATGGATGGCATTGGGGGTAGGGATGAATAGCATCAGGGAGGGAGGGATGATTGGCATCGGTGAGGGATGGTTGGATGCATTGGGGAAGGAGAAAGGGGTGGGTGGCATCGGGGGAGGGAGGGATGGATGGCATTGGTAAGGGATGGATGGCATTGCGGAGGGAGGGATGGATGGTTGGCATCGGGGAGGGAGGGAAGGATGTTATCAGGGAGGAATGAATGGATGGCGTTAAAGAGAAATAGATGACTTTTAGGTGGAAATCATCGAACTATTGACATTTCATACTTTGCTACAGTAATTGCAGTGCCTATTAGATGTATGTCATCATTTGATAAATAAGCATTATTCAAAAGTGAATGAATGAGATATCGTATTTACAAGCAAAGCGTTACACCACGCACACACACACACATACACACACCAACACCACTGTCGGAACCAAAATTGAAAACAAAGAATTAGACACTGTAAGTGAACTTCCCTAAAACTTAGCTTGTTTTCAAAATTTCTCTCACTGAAGGTTGCAGGATAAGTAAATGCTTACTTCCTTCAAGTAGCGCACTCCCCCTGCAGCTTCGAGTAGTCGAGCATGCTGTCATTCAGACCACTCTAGTTATGAAAAGAAATTTATATAAAAGAGATCTGTTTAGAAAGAGCTTCGACCAAATGCATTTCAGCAATTAAAGGATTTGTTCTGGCATGAAAATAAGCAGAATGATATAGCTGATGACTCAATGAAATTTATAATAAAGTGTCTTTACTTAAATAGAGTGGAAACATAATAGACGTATGATAATCTGCAAATTTATCTGTACTGAATTTTCATTCTGATTTGGTAGATAGATCAGCACTATCTGGTTTATAAGGGGATTATGTTGATGGCAGGTGAATGAGGCATAGTAGGTGAATGGGGCATGTTGGGGAATAGAGGCTGGTAGGTGAATGGAGGATAGTAGATGAACAGAGGATGGCAGGTGAAGGGGGATTGTAGGTGAATCTTGGGTTGATAGAAGTGAGGGGATTGAAGTAAGAGGAAAGAATGTTGGGTGGAAGATGGTAGAATGATTGGTAGATGTAGGAATTCGGATGAAGGTGGAATGGCATGGGGGAAGGATGGAATGAAATGTGGAACAGGGTGGGATGGCATGTGGGACAGGGCACCATGGACTGTGGGACAGGATGTCATGGCATATAGGACAGGGTGGGTTAGTATGTGGAACAGGGTGGCATGGCATGTGAAACAAGGTGGTGTCATGCCATTTATGACAGGCTGGGATAGCATGTGGGACAAGGTGCGATGGCATGGGGGATAGAGTGTAATGACATGTGCAACAGGATGGCATGTCATCGTCATTTCAGGTGGGATGGCAAATGGGACAGGGTGGTGGGATAGCATGTGGAACATGGTGGCATGGTATATGGGACAGGGTGGCAAGGCATATGGTGAGATGTTATCTTAATTGCAGGTGAGACTGCATATGGGTCATGTGGTGGAATAGTATCTGGATTTCATGTATGATTTCCTGTAGGGAGGGATGTAGGATGGGACATCATGCAGAACAGAGAGTGTGATGGCAGTTGTGACAGTGGATGTAAAGCATGTTATTAACGGCGATGGGATTTGTATCGTTTGCGATGTCTTGTTCAGAATGAATTGAAACCTGATTAAAAAAAAGAAGATTTTAAAGGGGCACTCTGCAGAAAAAAGAGTGGGGAAAAATTGTGGGAGCTTGCCCTGAACATTTAAATACAATTCTTTTTCACAACGTTTATCAAAATAAATTTTGACCTAAAATATTCATAGGTGCTTCCTATGGTGCTATTAGTACTTTCCCCTTGTGATCAGATATGGATGCAGGAGGTGCATTGGGTACCCAGGCTGAGGCATCCCCCCTAAAATTCATCAAGAAAAAAATTGTTTTGTTTAAAAAAAAATTGAAATACAATGATTTCTTTGCAATTAACAGCTGACTTTTGTTTGAAATTATTTAGATGAATATCTGAGCTCAGAGACAATCAGTATCACATGTTGTCTACTAGCTAAAACAATTCATTTCTTTAGGAATAGATACTTCTGTTTGTGGACCCTCCTCTGGTGATGGCAGGTGCCCCTGAATGGTTTAATGTTTCTGGCAGGTGATCATACCCATATGATACACAAGGTTGTATCACTACAGGTGAAAATTCACATGGTTGCAAACAAATATCTCTAACCTTTTAATTGAACGATCCTGTAATGCTTGTATGACAATATCATATTAATTCATGCACAGTATGCAAGTTAGTATAGTTATCTGTAAATAAATTTGTTTACGATTTATTTTTAAAGGTTGAACAGTTTTGGACATTATACAGTCATCTTGCCAGACCGTGTGACCTTACAAGCAGTAGCGATTATCATCTTTTTAAGCTTGGAATTAAACCTATGTGGGAAGTAAGTAGTGTGTTTAGCTTATTGATACCTAGTGTATTGTTTACATCATATGTAATGTATTTGAACATGCCAGGCAAAATATGAATGAAGTGACTGGCTCTCTTCATGAATAATTTGTGTTTAGTAAAAAATAGAATTAAGCAAGTACTCCCCCTATGGGGTGCACACTACTAGTCCATGGTGCCATTGGCTATAATCCAACCTGCTTGATGACATTTGAAGAAAATGGCTTAAAAGATTAGGTCAGGGGTCAAGCAAGTTTGTCTTTATGAAAAAAGGTCTTCAAAAGAAACAAAACAGTAAATAAAGTATTCAAAAATTGTATTCCGTTTAGGAGATATTTAGGTGTAAATTTCTGTATAATTTGTGTAGAAACGACAGAAATCAGAATAGTTGTAAAGCCACATCCCCAGACTCATCAGTCTTTATGTATTCTATCATATTTTCCCTGCAATTTTGTGGCTTAAAAATTATTGGATATGCCAGTAGTAAAACAGAATCTAGTAAGGATAATTATCCCCTCACCAATAAAGTTAGTGTAGAGGGGATATAGCATGTTTACCGTTTGTCTGTCCATCCGTCTGTCTGTCCATTCGTCTGTCTGTCCACATCTATTGTCCATCCATCCACATCTATTGTCCATCCGGCCTCATGCTGTTCAGCTACTAGAGAACAAAAGATGGCTGCCCTAGGAAAGGAATTCCAACTATTTTTATGAAAAGAATTTGATATAAAGGAGAACAAATGCATTCCAGACTTGAATAGCAGCAATTAAAGGACTTGTTCTGGCATGAAGAAAGTTGAATAATAGATCTGATGACAGAATGGAATTTATAATAAAGTGTCTTGTGAATGAATAGCAAAAAAATAATAAAGTCTTCACTTGAATAAAGGGACAAATAGACTTATGATAATCTGCAAATTAATCTGTACTTTTCATTCTGATTTGGTAGAAAGATTAGCTCTATCTAGTTTATAAGGTAAAAAAAAACTTGAGCATATTTTTATTGGAAGTGTCAGATTTAAGTCAAGGCTGGGAGAGGAGGGGGGTAGGGGGCTCTAGTGCAATGGAGAGAGTAGAGGTTATAGTGACGGTTGGAATGATGAGTTGGTTAAGAGTTAAGAGTTTATTTGGTAGTTGAGTGGATGGCAAAAGGTGGGTTGAGGTAGTAGGTGAATGGATGATGGTAGGTGAATGGGGTATGTTAGGTCAATGGTATGGTGAATGGGGCATGTTATGTGAATTGGGGATGATTGGTGAATGGTACGGTGAATGGGGCTTGTTGGGGAATAGAGGATGGCAGGTGACTGGAGGATTGTAGATGAATGGGTGATGGCAGGTGGAGGGGTGGTAGGTGAATGGGGCATGTTGAGTTGATAAAAGTGAGGGAATGGGAGTGAGAGGGAAGAATGTTGGATGGAAGATGGTAGAAAGATTGGTGGATGTAGGAATTAGGATGAAAGTGGGATGGCGTGGGGGACGGGAAGGGATGAAATGTGGGACAGGGTGGGATGGCATGTTTTAAGGTTACGTGTAGAACAGGGTACCATGGAATGTGTGACAGTATGTCATGGATAGCATGTGGGTTAGGGTGGTGTGGCATGTGAAACAAGGTATTGTCATGGCATTTGTGACAGGCCGGAATGGCATGTGGGACAAGGTGGGATGTCATGGGGGACAGAGTGTAATGACATGTGAGACAGGATGTCATGTTATCTGGATTTCAGGTGGGATGGCATATGGGACAGGGTGGGATAGCATGTGGGTTTGAATGAAATGGCCTGTGGGACAGGATGGCATGGTATATGGGACAGGATGTCATGGCATATAGGACAGGCTGGGATAGCATGTGGGAAAGGGTGGTGTGGCATGTGAAACAAAGTAGTGTTATGGCATTTGTAACAGGCTGGGATTGCATATGGGACAAGGTGGGATGGCATGGGGGACAGAGTGTTATGACATGTGAGATAGGATAGCATGTCGTCTGGATTTCAGGTGGGATGGCATATGGGACAGGGTGGGATAGCATGTGGGATTGAATAGAATGGTCTGTGGGACAGGGTGGTATGGTATATGGGACAGGGTTGCATGGTATTTAGGACAGAGTGGCAAGGCATATGGTGAATGTCATCTTGATTGCAGATGTGATGGCATACAAGTCATGTTGTGGAATGGTATCTGGATTTTATGTATGAATTCCTGTAGGGAGAGAAGTAGCATGGTATGATATGTGGAACAGAGGGTGGGATGGCAGGTGTGACAGGCTGGAAAGCATGTTATTAGCAGTGAGGGGATGTGTATTGTTTGTGATGTCTGGTTATAATTTACCACCTGAAGAAAGTTTGAGGAAAGCTAATTAAAAAAGTGAAAAAGAGAAAAAATGAAATAATTTTTTTTTGTAGAGAATATGAGGATGGGGATCCAACCTTCCCATAGAAGACTTACTACACCAGTCATTTCTACCCAGATAAGTCAGAACCCAAACTTGAATATCTTTTTAATGGAATAAGAATTGAATTAGTTTCTTCACCAATTTGTTTATATTCTTTCATGCAAGCTAATCTTGCTTGATCATTGATCTAATCCTTTCAAGAGTCTTAACAAAAATGTCTACAATGATTTAGTGGTGTTTGTTGTCTTGTACCATTTTAGGTATAAAATGAATCTGATAGCTGTTACTGTATTCCTCGAGTCAGTATTGTTTTCAACTGATAAAAGATGTCAAACGTTCTGAGAAATGGTATCATGAACATTTCTCTCAAATTCCATGCCCCCTTGTTACCCCTACCCCCCCCCCCCATTTTTCTCATGAATTGTAATAAGCTAGAATCCAAAGTGTATTTCTCTGTCCATTCAACACAGGATGAAGCAAACAAGAGGGGAGGCAAGTGGATTGTACGGTTGAGGAAGGGTCTTGCATCTCGTCTCTGGGAGAACCTAATCCTTGCAATGTTAGGGGAACAGTTCATGGTTGGTGATGAAATTTGTGGTGCTGTGGTGTCTATCAGATTTGCCGTAAGTCAATTATGGTTTTCAACATATTAAGCGCCCCTGCTCTAATGAGTGTTACTGTACCCAATATTTTTTGACTAAAAACATTTATTTGATTAATTTGAAGACTTCAAATTCTCAAGTTTTGTTCAATTCTTTGGTTATTTTGCTTGCATCTGAGGCTCACAATGTTATTGTTGCGGTTATTGTGGGGCTAGTATAGAATCAGTTCACTTACATGTACAATTCAGTTCGAATAACACACTTGTACGCATATTAGGAAGAAACTATCGGGCATAAGAATAGTGCATTTATATTGTAAAGCGCTCTGCATACATTTCCATCAAATACATTGTTTCTTTCCAAGTCATATAACAGATTAAACCATTGGCAAAGCTAGAGGTTCAAAGCAAACCTTCCTGGTTGAAGAAATTCTTTATTAGACCCACCACAGCATATCGTTGTCCTGGTAATATCAGGAAAGTGCTGTAATAGACCCACCACAGCATATCATTGTCCTGGTAATATCAGGAAAGTGATGTAATAGATCATCATTGCATATCATTGTCCTGGTAATATCAGGAAAGTTATGTAATAGACCCACCACAGCAGATCATTGTCCTGGTAACATCAGGAAAGTGCTGTAATAGACCCATTGTTATTGTCCTGGTAATATCAGGAAAGTGCTGTAATAGAACCAACACAGCATGTCATTGTCCTGGTAATATCAGAAAAGTGTTGTAATAAACCCATTGTCATTGTCCTGGTAATATCAGGAAAGTGCTGTAATAGACCCATTGTCATTGTCCTGGTTATATCAGGAAAGTGCTGTAATAAACCCATTGTTATTGTCCTGGTAATATCAGGAAAGTGCTGTAATAAACCCATTGTTATTGTCCTGGTTATATCAGGAAAGTGCTGTAATAGACCCATTGTCATTGTCCTGGTAATATCAGGAAAGTGCTGTAATAAACCCATTGTCATTGTCCTGGTAATATCAGGAAAGTACTGTAAAAGACCCAACACAGCATGTCATTGTCCTGGTAATATCAGAAAAGTGTTGTAATAAACCCATTGTCCTTGTCCTGGTAATATCAGGAAAGTGCTGTAATAGACCCATCACAGCATATCATTGTCCTGGTAATATCAGGAAAGTGATGTAATATCATTGTCCTGGTAATATCAGGAAAGTGCTGTAAAAGACCCATCACAGCATATCATTGTCCTGGTTATATCAGGAAAGTGCTGTAATCGACCCATCACAGCATATCATTGTTCTGGTAATATCAGGAAAGTGCTGTAATCGACCCATCACAGCATATCAATGTCCTGGTAATAACAGGAAAGTGCAGTAATAGACCCATCACAGCATATCATTGTCCTGGTAATATCAGGAAAGTGATGTAATAGATCATCAAAGCATATCATTGTCCTGGTAATATATCAGGAAAGTGCTGTAATAGACCCATCTCAGCATATCGTTGTCCTGGTTATATCAGGAAAGTGCTGTAATTGACCCATCACAGCATATCGTTTTCCTGGTAATATCAGGAAAGTGCTGTTTTAAATATATTTTTTCCTTATTCATATCTTAGAAAAATTTGTATGCATTCTGTACTTTATGCATACACAAATAAGTTTGCTTTCTGCTGGGGTCAATTTCTGGCAAATTTACTGCCTTGATTGATGCCAGCCTTTTACTTTTGTCTACTTGGCTGTAAATGAGTATCTGCAGTTTTGTGGAGTTACCTCTGGAGTGATGTACATGGAGAGTCATAACTTGTCCACTTTATCAAACCAGGAACAATTACCATTCTTATGGGCCTTCATGACTTGAAAAAGTATAAACTGAACTTAAACAAAAAACATTTATGTGAGCTTGTGCCCTTGTATCTTTTACACCAAGGATATGACCTGTGCATGAATAGTAAATACCAAGCGGGTAATACAATAAACTTCCCTGGGGGATGTCTCTCCCAGGTCAACTTGAGTTTACTGTAGGTCTTACAGTACACACAATGAAGTGTCAAAAAAGGAAAAATTAAAAACTTATCATCCATTTAGAGAATTTTTTCCTCTCATTTACAAAATTCTTCACAAACTTAGCACCATCTTACATCACTGATATGATATATATTTACAAGCATCAAATACAGCTCAGATCTTCTGCCTCCTGATCTGTACTACTATGTCAGTCCAAGACTAACAGTTAAAGTATCACCTTTGCAGACAGTCAAGAGCTGTGAAAAGAGCTTTCTTATCTTAGGATCGTCTGCATAATGTAGATTTTCCCACTGTGCATATTTAATAATTTATTTTACAGAAACAATCTAATGTGCAAATTGCTAAGAAAAGATTGATTTCTCAGAAAATAATAATAACTTTGTTAAGAACAGAAAGGAAAAGGGTGAATACAGGTTTACGTTTTTGAAACTTTAATACATTAAAAAATACTTGCAACAGCTCGAAAAGATCAGAATAGATCAAAAACTATGTTTGCCGCACAAATTTATTACTTTCCCGCATTTTTATATGTCGGCTGAGTTAGGAACACGGCAAATTCAACGTAGTTTTGTATATTCACTTGCCAGAAATGAGCACAACACTTCCACAGTGGTGTTCTGTGCTCTCATTGGCTGTTGATGTTAATTGTCATCCATTACATCATAATATGATTTGCGGACCCTATTATATGCAATATAGTATTCAACTTACTAAAACTTATGGGCTTACTTTCCTTTTTTTGTTCTGTTATACATGAAAAAATACTTGCAACAGCACGACAATCTCAGAAAAGATAAAAAAGTATGCTTGGCACACAAAGTAATTAATTTCCTGCAATATTAACTTTGTATTTCACATTCTGGACTCACTTGAGTGGCATTATGAACAATTTTCAAGATGCTCTTGCTCTATCTTGATTGAAGTTCTTATTATAGTGGTTTTCAGGACAGACATGCTTGATGCACCAAAAGAATGGTTAGAATTCTTAGTAATAAATAAATATCTGATGGTACCCTACAGTTTGTGATACAACTTACAAATGAAAATTCAGGAAGAGGAATGACAAGTGAATAAAAATGCATTATCTTCTATATTTTTTCTTGCTATCTAAATTCCGTTTCAAAAATCATGTGATCAGAATAATAATTTGGATTAAGCATTCACTACTGTATAAAAGAATAAAACAAATAAGTTAATTCAGCATATTTTTAACATCATGATGACATTGTAAAATAATATTTTTCCACTGATGAAAATCCTTCACTTTCCTTTCTACCATACTACCATGGCAATGATGTTTAGTGAAGCTGCAATGCAATCAATCTGAATCACTTCAATGCCAATTAGATCTGACAATGTAATCAAACTCCCTTAATACTCCAAACTTTAAGCCAAGACAAGAAACAAGAAACGTACTGATAACAAAAATCATTAAAATTCTAATTGTCATTTGTAATCAATGAAATATTTTCAATAATTTTCTGAACTATTACTATAACATTTGATTATGTAATTTATAAATACATACATTGTGCATTTTATCCACCTTCTTGTTTTAATTAAAATGAAGCTAAAATTAAAAAAACATTATTTGAAATCATAATTTCACTTGAAAACAACATTTTTATCTAAAATATCTTCTCTGAAACTAAAAATACTTGAAGAAGTGCAAGTAAAAGTACTATACTTTATAACAGAAATAGAACAACCACCCTCAAGAAATTAGGAATGCTTGATCTATTAAGATGAAAGTCTCACTCAAAATGCCCCAATTTCCACCTTGATAATAACAAGATTACAATATAAATGCTGAAATTGTAAAGTTAGAAATGGAATGCACACGGCCTTAACCTTATGCAGCAGATCTAATCATAAAAAGCCTGGTTCGAACTTCATAAGGAAGAATGGCTAATTGTAACTTTTATGTTCATTTCTAGTCTTAGACCTAATTTTTCACGTAACTTAACATGGTAATTACCGTATACAACACTGAACATTAATGAAGACATTAAAGAAATTTGGTGAATAATTTGTCAGCAGATTTTGTCAGCAGATTTTGTCATGTTCCCATGGGTGCAACATCGCAAATTAGATATGTATCAAATGCATGCAATGTCATCTACACAAGTTTAGTCTTAAAATGTGATGATTTGTGTCAGCCGAGTCAGGAACTTGACAAATATGGACTACATTTTGTACTTTATAAATTTTAGGACCTGACTTTGGCACCAGATATCTCAAAAACTAGATAATCAAAAATATCATATTGAAAATAATCCTTTTGTCAAACACTTACCCTGCCATCTTTGACGAATATGCATCCATGTGACCATATTTTGCAAATTTCGTCATGTTGCATGGTGGTTGGTGTTCCACGAAAAATCGAATTTGCATAGCTAGCACAATTTCCTTGCTAAGAGAACCCAGTCATGTGACGTAATTAATGGGGCTCTGCGGACTGACTGCTGACCAATCTCTCTCTCGTTTTGTACCACGATGTTACTTACACGTAAGAAGCAGTTTTAAGAATCTGGAATATCGTACCACAAAAATTGAAACAATTCAGACATCTATTGCATTAGATAGAGCATTAGAAATAATGCCATAGGGCCTAGATACAACAATGTTTCACTTGGTTGTGTCCCTGATTGATTGATGACAGGTGACTTATTAATTGATATTGATTGATTGACCATGTAATAAATAATTGAATAGATATTGTAACATTGTGTAGGGTCTAATGCTGATAACTCAAAGAAAGAAAACTCAAGACAGCTGATTATGACGCATCCTCTGACCCCCAGGATATGTGCGTCAATGTTGTGTCAATTACAATCAAATTTTGATGCTGGGGTAAGTCATTGTACATCAAATGTGTGTCATTCAAAGAAAACTAGGCACATCAATGTGCGTCATTCTTTTAGTTATATTAAAACCTATATCAAACAATATTGTGTGGCCTACCTATTGTTGTAGGTATTATAAAAACGCAACTTACAGCAATGAATAGGCCATGACCACAATCAAATACACACAATATTCAGGCAAGTGGTATTAAGTATCAATCGGTGTTCCCATAAAATATAAATTGGCATGCTACAAATATCATAACGTCATAATTTCTATTAGACTATCTTAACATTCCAAATAATTTAATTCATAAACAATTTTCATATGTGCATTCCATCAGCAGGAATACACCTAAATAGATTTAAATATTTAATAGAGCTTCACATGAAACGTCCTCAGAACCTACAGTACCTCACGAATTTTCGCCAAATTGTCCACAGTTTGGGTGGAATTTTAACAATTTTTTTGTTATCATTGTCGATATAAATTCTTGGCAAGTGCTTTACAAGGACAGTCATTGTCAGTCACTTTCACCAATATGTCCGTCAGAAAATTATTTTGAGGTGTGTCAAAAGTAGGCAATTGTCAGTCAAAAATACTACGCAGGGGTGTATCAATGAGTATGAATGTATGGCGCACCCATGTACATTGATACACATATCCAGGGGGTTGGAGGGTGTGTCATACAATTGATAGGTGCATTATAGCTATTGTATGGTGCTGCTAGATGTCTTATATACTGTTTTTATGCCTTGAAGGCATAATCCAAACAATGTCAATTAGGGACATAACTAAAATTTAACAAAATTTGCCATGTAAAACTGACAATCTCATCAGACAAACTGACAATCTCATCAGACAAACTGACAAAATCATTAGACAAACTGACATTCTCATCAGACAAACTGACAATCTCATTAGACAATCTGACAATCTCATCAGACAAACTGACAATATCACCAGACAAACTGACAATCTCATGAGGCAATCTGACAATCTCATCAGACAAACTGACAGACTCATCAGACAAACTGACAATCTCATGAGGCAATCTGACAATCTCATCAGACAAACTGACAATCTCATCAGACAAACTGACAATCTCATCATACAAACTGACAATCTCATCAGACAAACTGACATTCTCATCAGACAAACTGACAATCTCATCTGACAAACTGACAATCTCATCTGACAATCTCATCAGACAAACTGACAATCTCATCAGACAAACTAACGATCTCATCAGACAAACTGACAATCTCATCAGAAAACTGACAATCTCATCAGAGCAAAGAAGAACAAACTTACAGAAATCCTTCAAGTAAGATAATGCAAATGATATATAGCAAAAATTCATGCATAAATATTTATCATACAGAGATTAAAAAAAAAAGAATATCAATTCTGTCTAGCCTAAGTATTATCCAGTTCAAAAAAATATCACTTGGATGATAATGTTTCTACAAAATCCATTTTCAAGCTTATAAATCAGTATGAAAATAAACATAAAAATCTATAAAATAAAGTTTGATTCCAATATGAAACAAAACAGTAGTCCAAATTAATCATAAATACACACAAAATGAAGTGTTTTAAAGTATAGGTCCAAATCCATATCCAGCGAAGCGAATACCTGACATCTACTGTGGTGATAGACATTTGTTGACACACAAAACAACAGACACACAAAACAACAGACACACAAAACAACAGACACACAAAACAACAGACACACAAAACAACAGACAGACACACAACACAACAACAACACAACAGACACACAACACAACAGACACACAAAACAACAGACACACAAAACAACAGACACACAAAACAACAGACACACAAAACAACAGACACACAAAACAACAGACACACAAAACAACAGACACACAAAACAACAGACACACAAAACAACAGACACACACAACAGACAACAACACAACAGACACACAAAACAACAGACACACAAAACAAGAGACACACAAAACAACAGACACACAACACAACAGACACACAAAACAACAGACACACAACACAACAGACACACAAAACAACAGACACACAAAACAACAGACACACAAAACAACAGACACACAAAACAACAGACACACAAAACAACAGACTCACAACACAACAGACACACAAAACAACAGACACACAAAACAACAGACACACAAAACAACAGACACACAAAACAACAGACACACAAAACAACAGACACACAAAACAACAGACTCACAAAACAAGAACAACAGATGGTTAAGTCCATATTTGTTTACATGATGATGGGAAATGGCTGAGTAGGGATGCTTAAGGACAGAGAATTGACAGTTGAAGATAGGTTGACAGGAATAACTTTTGAACATAATAGCAAAACTCAAATTAACTGTGGAACATGGTAGCAATCAAAAGAGTATCTTCTTGGCTACTTTTGTATGAAACAGAATATCACAAAACAAAGTAATCTGAAGGGTTAAATGCTGCCTCTCTTACAGAATTCTAGGATTCCTGACCCCTCATTGTCCAGATACATTCAATTTGTAATCCCAATTATTAACAATTATCTTCTTTACACGATATGTATATTCTGTTCTGTTAAGGCCCTCAGGACACAGCAGGCTAGTATTGCTGAGTACTGTACATGCCGAAAATCTGCCATCTTTATACACTAACTTAAAAATTTTAGAATGATTACAAATGTTCTTAAAATCAAACTAATGGTTTTGATATATTTTGAAAAATATGTAATTTAATATTGCATGTGTATTTTTTTTAAAGTAGGAATCAGAATGAAGTAAAAATGTTAAGAATATGAAAAAATTCCTTTTAAGAGTCCAATTTACAATATTTGTTGGGCAGTACCATAATAAAGGAGATGAACAAAATGTGTCAAGGGAAAGATTATTTCTGGCCAGTGAACTGAAACAAAGGAACCCAATTGTATATGCAGCGGAAGTGTGGCAGCTCTGATCCCTGCTTGAATGCGTCAAAACGTTACATTCTTTGTGACTAAATTAAACCAGAAAAATTCTAGGGAAGAACTCCCTGCAAAGAAGTGGGCATCAGGGTTTGAAATTAAAGCTATTCCGAAAATAGTAAAATCTCAAAAGGAATACCAATTAATTTTTTTCAGTATTCTGCTGGTATAGTAAAAAAGAAATCATTGTGATATGCACTGCGATGCGCAACAGTAAACAATCTGACAGTGAAACTGACTAACAATAACATAGGTTACATCAGGTTTTGATCCAAGACCCATTTTACAAGCTGTAAAATTGACCAAAAAATACATCGTAAAAATACTAAAATCAGTACTTGTACATATTACCTGATGAGACAAATACATTTTGCAAGAAAGATTTAAAATGTTGCAAAATAAATGAACAAAAAAGGGTTTCAACAGAGCTGAAATTCTGCATGCTAGGCAAACATTGTGCAGCCATACAATTCAGAGGACTGATAATGAACAGTATTTCTGGGGTGGTGCACGTGGCGTAGTTTAGACAAATTTTATGGCGAGGTATCACAGTATGCAAGATTTTCATTGAAAGCCTTAGAGAGTATGGCAAAAAAGATATGCGATGTTAAGGTTATTGAAACATAAATAATATCCTTTAGAAAGTCACAATTATGTTATGATCTTTTTCAATAAGTTAAAGTCACAGGGTACATATAGTTTTAAAAGAAAGAAATAATCCATTTCCTGTATTTTACTCTGAGTAGACATACTTAAACACTGTATTAGGGCTATCTTTGTTCTATGAAACTGACTCTAGGTATGCAAGAGGTATGCAAATATTATAACAAGAATAAAATTCTGATTATAATAGTTAATTTTCTTTATCTTTCCTCTTGCAGGAAATCTGTCTTGTACACTTATTGTGTGTGAATAAATGAAGTGATGACTGAACAGGTGTAATCAAATATGAGATCCATCCAGACAGTTGTAGCTTTAAAAAAAAAAAAATTCAACATTACACCCACTTCTGGCTGGTGGTTGTTGTTGGGTCTCCCTTGCTCCTCATAAGTATTATAAGTTGATCTGTGGTAGATATCTCATCTTTTTGGTTGTTGGGGGTTGACAGCTCATTGTTGGTGTGGTCTGTTGTAGATGTCTCATCTGTCTGGTGGTTAGAGGTCAACAGCGTGTCATTGATAAGGACAGCTCATCATTAATTTGATCTGTAGCATATGTCTCATCTTTCTGG
This sequence comes from Chiridota heheva, assembly GCA_020152595.1. Taxonomy (NCBI): domain Eukaryota; kingdom Metazoa; phylum Echinodermata; class Holothuroidea; order Apodida; family Chiridotidae; genus Chiridota; species Chiridota heheva. The sequence goes on along the minus strand of JAIGNY010002082.1, from coordinate 689,307 downwards.
TGGTAAGGGGTCTACAGCTCATCATTGGTGTGGTCTGTGGTAGATGCCTCATCTTTCTGGTTGTTAGGGGTCTACAGCTCATCATTGGTGTGGTCTGTGGTAGATGTCTCATCTTTCTGGTTGTAAGGGGTCTACAGCTCATCATTGGTGTGGTCTGTGGTAGATGTCTCATCTTTCTGGTTGTTAGGGGTCAACAGCTCATCATTAGTGTGATCTGTGGTAAATGTCTCATCTTTCTAGTTGTTAGGGGTCTACAGCTCATCATTGGTGTGGTCTGTGGTAGATGTCTCATCTTTCTGGTTGTTAGGGGTCAACAGCTCATCATTAGTGTGATCTGTGTTAGATGTCTCATCTTTCTAGTTGTTAGGGGTCTACAGCTCATCATTGGTGTGGTCTGTGGTAGATGTCTCATCTTTCTGGTTGTTAGGGGTCTACAGCTCATCATTAGTGTGATCTGTGGTAGATGTCTCATCTTTCTAGTTGTTAGGGGTCTACAGCTCATCATTAGTGTGATCTGTGGTAGATGTCTCATCTTTCTAGTTGTTAGGGGTCTACAGCTCATCATTGGTGTGATCTGTGGTAGATGTCTCATCTTTCTGGTTGTTAGGGGTCAACAGCTCATCATTAGTGTGATCTGTGGTAGATGTCTCATCTTTCTAGTTGTTAGGGGTCTACAGCTCATCATTAGTGTGATCTATGGTAGATGTCTCATCTTTCTGGTTGTTAGGGGTCTGCAGCTCATCATTAGTGTGATCTGTGGTAGATGTCTCATCTTTCTGGTTGTTAGGGGTCTACAGCTCATCATTGGTGTTATGATGGGGTTGATCTGCAACAGGTGGGTTGTTTACTGTATTGTTTTAATGGTTGGGTCTCTCTTTATTGGTGTTATTCAGCGATGGATTGCTGCAGGCCACTCATCTAAGTTATCTTTCAGGGGGTTAATAAGTTAATGGTTTTGCTTGCGGTTGCACACAGATCGTCCACACATCATCTCATTGGGAAAAAAGCCTGTGGAGTCATGTACAGCAGATCAGGAAGCCATCAGCAAGAAGGGCAACCACTCATCCCAGTTTGTCTGGTTTGGTGCCACATATATACTGTTGCCAACATGTCTTCTAGTGTTCTGTTAAATCCTGCAGAGTAAACTAATTAAGAGGTGACTTCCTCTACAATATCTTAAGAAGCATTATTTTCTCTTTGTTTTACAGGAAGACATCATATCAATATGGAATAGGACAGCTAGTAATTTTATTACTAACAGAATACGGGATACCTTACGAAGAGTGCTGAATTTACCACCAAATACTATTATGGAGTATAAGACACACACAGATAGCCTTAAGTAAGTACCAGGGGCAGATGTAGGAAAATAAGAGTGGGGAGGGAGGGAGGAAGTTGCCCAAAGAAGAATACTCAGTTCGTATCAGTCTTGCTTGTTTTGTATTAAGAATGTGGGATTGATTTTTAAAATGTCTTATATTATATTATTATGTTAAATAATCCAGTACAAATTTAAAACATTTGTAAAAAGGAAAAAGTACATGCATATACATATTCAAGGATTTCTTTAATATTTCAGCTCCTTAACATTCCAGATGGGCATTCATAAAGTTGTTTAATACTCCACAAATTTCTGCAAATTGAAACTTTAATCACCTTTAGACCATTTTAAACTATTTGTAGCCGACTGTGAATATGTCTGGGTACCTTAACCAGTCAACTGCTGGGGGAATTTTCTTGTTATATAGTGATGATCTCATTTATAAACTTTTTGATGGATCATGAATTGTTCAAAAATCTAGGTAGTTCCTCAATCGTAAATAATCTGGCAACTTTGTGTAATTTTCAGCTTCTCGATGTTTCGAGATGTACAGGTTTAACTATTAAAACAGGATCTAAAATTTATTGAATATAATTTTTGTCCCCTTCTTTTGTCTTAATTTTCATTTCAAAGTTGGTTTTATGGTTGGCACATATGGTAAACATAAGGAACAAAATGTACTTTTGGTTAATAAATACTGGTTATTCAAACTGACGTGGGTAGCTCAATTAGTAGAGCATCCACTTTATGTCGGAAGGTTGTACCTAGGTCTAGTCATACCAAAGACTTTTAAAATGGGACCCACTGCCCTCTTACTTGGTGTTCAGTATAATGGGTTGGAGCAGGGTAATATTACAGGCTTGTACGTCATGTGTAACTGGCTGCAGCTTTGAGCCTAAAGTTTCCTTTGTAAAGCGCTTTGATTATGCATACTTTCAGAGAAAGGTATTGAAAACAAGTATTATTATTATTATAAAAATGTCAACAAAATAAAACAAAGCCATGCACCTTCAAATTTATCACTTAATTCACTGACAATGTTTTTTATCATCACTGGTATCAATTTGTTTATCTTAACCTGAAAATGTATTTCACAACTAAGGCTTATTCACAGCTTTCTAATTTCAATTCTCATTTATTGTGGGTTTTCTTTTGCATTTACAGGGACAATTCCAGTTTCAGGAACACAGATGTGTTTATGAGATAGTGAAAGAAGAGGGGAGCTGTAGCTATCTGGCAATCCATCTCACAGTATGCGATTGTAAATAGCAGTCAATGCCAAACCAACAGAAATGTTTATCTATGCTGATATAACTGTAATATTTCTTTCCATTCAGGGTTATATTACTTTCAACTAACTGCAATTTTTATCCCAGTAGGTTTAAGAATAGTCTTTTTTTAAATCTACTCTAAACAGTGCAGTCATTTTGTTGGATTTCTTTTTTGAAATTTCCAGATGAGTTTCTTATATGACCTGAAAAAAAAGTGAAGTCTTTACACTTAGGCAATATATCAATATTTTGGCAATTTAAGCAATTTTCCTGGCTTGTAACGGTTTTCTACGAACCTGCTACAAACAGCTAAAGAAATTGAAAATCAGTCCCAGACGGGCTGTGACATGCTGAAAAGTTTCTCTTTAAGCCTATCCGCACCCGACACCTGAGTTAATTCTGAAAACTCAGGTATGACAATTACCAACCCAAATTCCTGTTCAGTGTATTGTTTCACTCAAAACAATGATTGTTTATCTGCCATTCCCATGCACACCACAGTCAAGTAGCCCAAGGTTATTTGTGTGTATAAGATTACAGAAAGGCAGTGCTGAGTAATCAGGGCACTTTTGTGATTAAAACCACTCATCTGTGTTAAGTGTCTCAGTGGAAGAAATTTGTTTGCAAACTGGTGATAAAGATAGCTCTATATCATATGCCTTAGGTGATGTGTGCATTAACTGTAAATGATTGATGGACCATTTCTCCTAAGGAAAGATATTGCTTCATGGACAAGATATGGGCATATTAAAATATTTTTGGATCAAACCTTTTTCCTGATTTGTAAAAAGGTTTCCTACTGTCCTTTCTGACAATGATTATTTATTCATTTCATCAGTGATTTTTCAGGTGGTGTTCATCACTGTAAATGTTTTAGGTTGTTCACAAATGGGAGGGCTTGACCACATAAAGGTTTTATCTTGTTCACAAATGGTAGGGCTTATCCATGTAAAGGTTTTAGGTTTTACTCTTTCAAAATTTGTATTTTTCTCTAGCCCATACATAATTAAACAGGCTTTTATACTGTGCAATTTTGTAAGGACTTCAGTGTTTAAAATTAAAAATACATGAGGAAATTCATATTGTAAAATAAATTGCTATATGAATTCTAATGGGTAAGTGGTTCCAGAATTTAGAGGCAATATGAAAGAAATCTTCACCAACTGCAGATTTAAGTGACCATCTATAGGTTCTTTGCTCGTTTAAGTGGGTTTTGTCAAATGCAGAATGCTTGTACGCAACTGGTCAAAATGAAGTAAATGGTGGAAGAAAAAAAATCAAAATTTGTATTCTGTTAAGAATATATTCAGTTTGGTATCATTTGTGTAGAAATGAATGAAATCAAACCAGTTGTGACATCACTGCCTCAGATTTCTCCGATTCTTTTTGTATTCTATTTTGTCCTGCAATTTTGTTGCTTAAAAACCATTGGATATGTCAGGAAAGTAGAATAACAATCTTTTAAGGGTAATTATAATTTACCACCTGAAGAAAGTTTGAGGAACGGTAGTTCAAATGGTAGAAAAAGTTGAATAAATTTTCTTCAAAATACAATAATAAATTGTGAAGAACATGAGGATGAGGATGCCATTGATAGACTTACTGCGTCAGTCATTTCTACATACTGTAAGTGATACAAAGTTTTAAGCTTGATTATCTCCTTAACAGAATAAGATACTGAAATAGTTTCTGTACCATTTTGTTTCTCTTGAAATCCTCTGACCACTGAGCTAATAATCATTTAAATTCCTTCTTTTGCTATGTTGAGAGCGACGTGACTCTTTTCTATTCTCTCCAACTATTCATTCTGTTTCATTTCACCTTGCACTTTACCACCTAAATTTTGTTTTATATCTTCGTTTTCTGGGATTCTCTCTCTGTGTATGGGTATCTGTTTTCAGTGAGATCTTTCTTTCTTTCCCTTCAGTTCTGACCAGACTTTCACACCTTATCATTACCTGTGCAGTGATTCCTATAGTAGTTCCGTGTTTTTTTTTCTAGTTGCCTGGGTCTCTCAGCCTTTTTTTTTTTTTTTATCATGACAAAACGCTTTTGCCTTGACCTTGACCCTCTCTCTCCTCCCTGTGACCCACCTACTACCTCCATTGACCATTATTCTTTTCTAATTCACAAAGCGCTCCAAGGCCTTGTCATTACCCTCCCAAGGTCTCCACCCTCAGATCCGGCGATCTCCTGGTGCACTGCACCAGGGACACTCAAGCCGCCACCCTCCTCACCACCAAAGTTTAGCCAATAGTTAAGAAGTGTGGCTCGGGAGTCCAGAGACACAACAATAGGGTGGGTAAGCCCCATGGGCCCTGAGCAAAAACTGAGATTTGATGGGCCTTGAGCAATGACACTGCTATATATTTGTGACGGGGGCCCCGAATGCTAAATTCCCCATTGGCTCCCAGATCTCTAGTTGCGCCATTGCCTTCAGGTGTAAGCTTTAGTGTCTGTTCTATAAATCCTAAGAAGTTTGTCGGAATTGAATTGGTCATGAATTTGCACTTGTGTCTATATGATAGTGAACCATTAAAGAACAAATTGGATTTATCAAATTTCAAAGATTCCCACAGTGTGCTAAAACATGACTGATGAAGTAAGCCTAAATCAACAGTGTAATGCCATATCTGCAATTAATGACCTCTTTCTAAATTATTAGATATATTTTTTTGGGTAATTTTTCAGGGGTAAGATATCAGCATGAGTTTTGAACTCATCAGAATCTTTGAAATATGATAAATCTGAGTGGAATAAGATATCAACATGTTTTTCCACCAATTTGTTTCTTTAAATGTACTTTTTCTATAAATCCACAAATTCCTTTGAATAATCCTTTAATGACACCTATCTTATTTTTAACCTTATGCTTCCAGGATATTCTGTAGAGAGTAGTAATATATTTCATGAAACGTTCACTTCATATTTCTTTTTTTTGGCTCATGAAAGTTCCAAGATTATTTGATTTGTAAAATTTATGAAAACATTAAAGAATTAGTTCAGTGTTCGAGCAAGTTTATCTTATATGAAAGAGGACTTTAAAAGTAACAACATGGTAGAGAAAGCAGTAAAAAAATCTTATTCTGTTAAAGAGGTAATTTAGTTATTAACCTCAATATCATTTGTGTAGAAACAAATGAAATTCTGTCATAATTTTTCCAGATTCAAAAACCATTGTATACTGTATATCGGGAAAGTGGTAACACAAAATTTGGTACGGCACTGGTAAAAGAGATTATAATATACCAGCCTGAAGATAGTTTGAACAGTAATACTAGTAAAAAGTAAAGTGTTTAGAATGTGAGGATGAGAGCGCTACACCAGTTCATTTCTACACTCATGAGACAGAACTTTAAACTTGAATATCTCCCTTATGGAATAAGAGGTTGAAGTAGTTTTTTTACCATTGTTTTTCTTCTTTAGAAGTTGAAGTTGTATAAGATGACCTTGGAGAACATCTCATATCGAAGTGGAGGCTCCTTAGATTACCATGGTGTAGGAGTAAAATGATAATTACATGAGAAGATAGAAGCTATTCAACTATAGTTAGGCCTGAAAATCAAAAGACTTTTAAAATACTTAATTTAAAATTTCTTGGTTGTGATATTATTAATAGATTTTGTAACAAACTATCTATTGTTACCTGTATGTGTTACTTGCCTTGGGCTAAGAAAAGAGGCTAAGTGACCCATTAAACTATACTGTTATTTTGTTGAAAATGTTTGGATTTCCATCTGTTTTGATTGGTTTAGGATCAAGCAAGCCCATTTTGTATTTAAGAGGAACTCAAAACAAACAAAATGGTGCTGAAAGTAATCAAAAATCCTTATTAAGTAGATATTTTAAGAGGTGAAATTGTCATGTTCAAAATTTTTGATTGGTTGAATGCTGCACGATTTGTTGGCCGTTATTTCACGGTATATATTAAATAAACCCCCTACGTGCTTAACGATCGCTGTGGCCGAGTTGGTTAAGGCAACAGACTTTGCCAGAACCATTTTTCTTTTTCTTTTTTGCTTGTAATTTTCATCTGGTGACTGCTATTGTAGTATTACTTTTCACTTTCACTTATTTTCTTTCTAAACAAAACGTTGGAAAAATAAGTTTAGTAATAACTATGAATGAATCTTCACACGCACACACACGCACACAACGCTATGAATGCAAATGAGCAAACGGACAGGGATCGATAACCTGATCAATGAAGTTATAGTGACATCATCCAAAATACGGCCAATTCAAAATCGTCCTATTTCAAATGCGGCCTATTTTAAATACGGTCTATTTTGGCTGTATTTGTTTTTGAGGCAAGCCTACCTCTTTAAGTTCAAAGTTCGGAATCATTTGTATAGAAACGACTGGATTCAGACTAGTTGTGACACCACAGCCTCAGATTTCTGAAAGTCCTTATATGTAGGGTAACCCAGGGGAAAATGGCGCACCTAAGCAAAAAACCTCAAATTCTCAAAAATGAAGAATTCAATTTGAAACTCACTATGCCCAATAGAGACATTAACCTTCATGCTACTGTACATAATGTATTAACACAATTTCAGTTATTTTTGTCCAAGAGGTATATATTTTTGACTCAAAAAATGTGAAACGTGTTATACAGTATTCCCCCTTTACGGGGGAAAATGACGCAGTACTAATTTAATGTGGTAAACAGTTTAAAGGTAGAAATAAAACAAGTTTGAAGGTAAACTTCATCAACAAAATCATATAGAATAATAGATGCTTTAAACAAAAATGCCATCCCCCACTAAAATAAGAGGCAAACTATGAAAAAACATATAGGCCTACAATAATATAGAAACATTTCTTCGCGAAATTGGTATATGACATTTGCACGTCATTTTTCCCCATTAAGGCTACTGGTTTCATTTTGGCATCATATCACGTTAGGTTTAATAAGAAATTAAGCCAAACCACTACCACAGTATCGTTAAAACGATACAAAGCTCGGCAACAAGTTATTCCGTGCCGAGGTAATCCTATGCCATTTCGTGGGGAAAGTACTATTTTACATCATCGATATTTTGAGGTTGTTTATATAAAACTTTTTCACTCATAAAATTTGAGGTTATAGCGGCCCTTGGCCAACACTTCAAGCTTAATATAACTTGTTCTATGTTTGGCTTATGGTAAATATAAAATTATGGCACTACTCCTTTTTTCAGAATAAGGCAAGAGCCTTTACATTGCGTCATAATCCCCGTGCGCCATTTTTCTCGGGTTACCCTATTTTATCAAACTTTTTCCTGAGATTTTGTGACTTTGAAACTATTCAGGAAAGTAGTAAAACAGAATCTGATAAGGGTAATTATAATTTACCACCTAAACTTTAAGGGAAAATAATTCAAATACCGTATTCGACGTAATAAGCGTCCGTGGCACTTACGAAAATATAATTGCACCACTTTCTAGGCCCGAAGTTGCTTTCTAATAAGCGCCCATGTTCTGAGGCCACGCACTGTGGTATTTGAACTGGATTGTGTGAACTGGTTCTATACCAGCCTCATAATAACCACCACAAAAACATCGTGCGTGTGAGACGCAAAATAAGCAAGTAATGTATCAAAACTTATCTTCAAGTCTTCAAATTAATAATCAAATCAATCATGTTTGGTGGACGCTTACTAGAGCCGGGGCGCTTAACACGTTGAACAAGGTAGTACAAAATTTAAAATACATTGACTATTGTTGAGAGTGAGAATGAGGGGACTGACGTCCATAGTAGATTTATTACACTAGTCAGTATTCACAGATACGACAGTTTAAACTTGAATATTTCCTTAACAGAATAAGATTTTTGAATGCTTTCTTCACTTTTTTGTTTCTTTTTAAGTTCTTTTTCATATGGGATAAACTTGCTTGACTACGAACTAATCCTTAGGTAACAAAATCTCCTGGCATGCATATTCATAGATGAGAGATAGTTTGTATTTATAACGCCACTTCCTTCATCATGTGTGTGACTTTTCAAGCAGAATGACCTTATCTCCTGTCATCATATGCGTTGTCTGTTGCTTTATGATGCATCTGAAGTTTGGTTTCATATAGATAAAGTATGCAGAAAAAAACCTATTGAAGATATTCTTTTTATTCAAATTTACAGGGCTTTTTTCAGGGCAGAGGCAAAAAAAATTGGGCCATTGTGAAATTTCACAAAACTTGTAAAATTTGTACAGAATCTAGAATGCAAAATAGAAACTTGTTACGCTTTTTTGTTATCCTGATTGAAAGCAATAGTCTTGGTTGTACCAGCACTCTTGGGGGAAAGAATCACAAATTTTGGGAAAACCAATTTGTTTCCTCAAAATTTCTCTTTACTTTTTCCTTTAAATTTTTGATAGTGGTGGGGGGAGGGAGGGAGGGGGTGGGGACTTGTATTCGGAAATTTTGTACATCACTCTCCAACTCCCAATATGTACTTTTTTTAAACTTATGTATGAAAGCAAGGGCAAGTCTCTCGGGAATAAATTTTACGTCACATATCAAACTGAAAATAAAATAACACAAATCTGCATATAACAGTGGCGTAGGAAGCTATTTGAAATTGGGGGACCAGATTTGATTTTTGTCCCAAGAAACCTACATAAATGTACGAGTTTCTTATCACGATGAAACTTTGTAAAAGGGGAAGGGGGGATCGTAACATTATTAGAAAATTTTGGTACAATTTCCCGAAAATTGAGGAAATTTCATGAAAATTGAAGCAATTTTCCCGAAAGGAAAAAAATTGATGAAACTCCCAAAAAAGAAGAGAATTTTTGAAAATGAAGGATATTTTAAGAAAATTGAAGCAAATTTCACAAAAATTGATGCAAAATCCCTAAAAATGAAGTACTTTTTACGAAAATTGATGCAAATTTTACAAAAAGGATTAAAATGAAGGAAATTTTCTGAAAATGAAGACAATTTCTTAAAAATGAACTTGAGGAGATGTTAAGGAAATTGAAGCAAATTTAAGGATAATGCAAATTTCCCAAAATTAAAGAAGATATCCTACAAATAAAAGAAATTTCCTGAAAATTGAAGGAAATTTTCCAAAATTTGATAATTAATTCCCGATAATGAAGAAAACTTTTCGAAATTTGAAGATTTCTTGAAAATTGAAGATTTCCTGAACAAAAGATGCCATGGAATCTGATTATTCAGATCAATTCGTTTCACCTCCATTATTAGGGAAGTATCCAAAAGGCGCTCCAAAGGAGGAAGAGGGTTACAGGAAAACGAATTGTCATTTACGTTTTTTGGCAGGTATGAGCGAGGGTCACTATGTTTGAAGTCGGAAACCCAAGTCCCCAGGATAGATTCTTCCTATGCCTACAGTGCTTAGAATGACAGAAAACTGGTAAAACCAAACTGTCAGTGAGGAAGCAAGTGTCGAGAGAAGGGGTGTGCCCCCATGGGGCCGAAGTGGGTCCCCATGGGGCGAAAATAGTGATATTTTTATGTAAAAGTCCAAGGAACCTTTACAATGTTATTCTTGCGGTTTCCGGAACCACCACCACTCCTCGCCCTTCCCTCGGTCACCAATGTACAATAGATTAGACATTTAAATTAGGTTTACTCCAAAATTATGCTGCTAACATGATAGCTAAAGTTTTTATGTTTAAGGGCTTCTTCATAGGAAAGCTTTTAAAAGTGTTCAAATGGTGAAAATAGTTTCTTTAATAATCGACGACATAAAGAGATTTACTTGCAACTTCGCTCCATATATGTGATGCATTTAAAGCCCTTTTCTGCTACCAACCCAAGAAACGTATGGATACCCGCAAAACCCTGTGTCCCCCGTCCCCACCAGGGCTTCGAGGACTCCGCTCCTATAGCATGTCTAAAGTTGACTCAATTTTAAGCAAGACCCATTTTGGCCCCCAATAACAGAATAATGAACGTCTTCCGAATTAATTTTTTATAATTTTTGGAAATCTTGGTCTGTCGGTCCTTCAATTTCTGGGAAATCTCGGTCCTTCAATTTTCAGGAAATTTCCTTTATATTGTGAAATTTGTTTCCAATTTAGTAGTAAGAGAAGCCTATACAGCCAGTGACCAATCAGGAGCCAGCATTGCTATCACGTGTAGCTCATTTACATATACTTAATGCTGTTTTCTGATTGGTCACTGGCTGTATAAGGCTTCTCAAATTTTATCTTACTACCGTCTCCCACCATTTTTCGAGGGATGTTGGTTTATACACGACCGTCTCCCTATTTCTTCATTGGTCCGTCGGTTGGTGGGGAAAATGTTTCATCGATGAATAAGGCCCCAAGTCCATATACGACCGTCTCCCTATTTTTTCATTGGTCGGTCTGTTGGTCCTACGGAGAACCCCCGACGTTTCTTTTATTCGACGTTTCTTGAAACTAAACCGTTTGTTTAAACCACAAACCTCTCCAGAGTCCTACTTCTGACGTATGTGCATTTATTATCTGGTTCACCGGGCACAAGGCTCGGAAATGAACAATATCACGGCTCATTTTGGTAAAGACAAGGAACGCAACGACGAGGATGTGTTCACATTTGTATTACATTACGGTTAAAACGATGATATAAGACGTTTGTTTAATGGTGATTGATTTATATGTGTGAAGATGTTCTTTTAAAGGTGATTATTACTCAAATGCTTTTTAGATTTTCTTCATAATGATGATCTATCTGTTTTAGCGCCCTCTTGAAAAATTGATGAGTCATCCGAAATGACCGAAGCTTTAATGGGTGTATTCCCCCGTCTCCTCATCGAAGCGACAGACTTCGACCGACTCAGTAAATTGTTTTTTTTTTAGAGGGCACTTCTTTCATGTTGAGTGTGCGCATGCGCATATGTTGTTAAAAAGGCGACGACGACCTCCGCTGCCTGCTGTTTGCCTTGTCATCACGTTCAGATGTCATTGTTTGGTTCTTCTCTTGAGTTGTTTTTCATCTTTATGTTTGTTTGTCTGTGTGTATTTTATCATCCTCGGTAGTGTTTAGCAGAACCTGGCAGTCACCTCTGATGACTGATGGGAAAATGCAGGTAACTACCGCGTCTGTCCGTTAATGTTGTGTATTCAATTGTTGTTGTTCTTATGTGTAGCATTCAGTCGAAAGTTAGACACGAACATGGAAGCATCAACAAACACTAGCAGTTTCAATGCCCGGCTGACAGGTCTACAACGATCCGTATAAACAGATGTCCGTGCCGGCACACAAGACAAGAAAGCTGTAGCATGGTTCTTTCAATTTCGTTAAATTTGCATCCAATTTCGTGAAATTCCTTTTATTTTGGGGATATCTCCTTCAATAAAAAAAAGAAAATTTCTTCAATTTTCGGAAAACTTCTTTCATTTTCGGGATTTGTTTTAAAGGAGCACTAGACTGAAAAGGGCGTATTTTTAGGGGTCACCAACTAATCAAATGCTTATCTCGAATACAACGATATTACAAATTTCTGGTTAATATTAATATTAGCCATCACTTCGTCTGTGGGCTATGGAGGCATGAAGCTTTTCGATCTGTTGTGGATGATATATTTATGAATTTCGCAAAAACAAGCGCCCTAACATTTCGGTCTAGCGCGCATTTAAATTTTCATAGTCTGATAGTTGTGCGGCGCACTTATTCGTAGCCTGAGGAAAGGGCAGTAGATCTATCGTACTTAGTGGCAATAAAGCTTTCCACGATTAACTGATAAAAGGCCATTGCAATCAAACTTTGATCTCGTCTGCGTTGAATAACGGAATAAAAAGGTCTGCGGTTATTGTTTTATACAAAAATAGGTGGCCTTTAATTCTGACGTCCTTTCATTCATTAGCTTGACTAGTGAGCTTTTTTTTCGAGTTGCATTTTTAATGAATTAGTAAAGTCGTTCTTAGCACGGAAGTAGAAGAGATGACAAGTCCTCCTTTCAAGTTGAAGGAATTTTCACTCCAAACATTGGTAAATTCGTCTCTTATTCATACGGATTACGGATTCCCAGTTGGCAATCCATGGGGGTATTTTTGGAGTGGGCCAAAATTGCTCACCAAATTGTTATTAAAATCACACGGTGTCGCGTATCGTGTGCGCTTAATGGCATGTTGTCTAAGGGGCCACTTAAGGGCCCTTGGTGGTATCCAGGGCGAAGTCCTGGTAGGGGTCCAGGGGGCACAGCGATTTGGCCCGGGCATGTTGTGGGTCCAAAATGTTCCATTTTGTTAGCATATTTTTTATTTTCATCATAATTTTCCCACACCATCCACTCTAATAGAATTAGGTAAAATTAAGGAAAATTTTGGTTAAATTATAGAAATATTGGGTAAAAAAAATGTAGCAATATTTCCCAGTGTTATGGTATGTGACCTTGATCATCCCTTGTGGTTGTATATACAGTACTGTACAGTTGTGTGTTGTAGATTGTACTTTGTTCTAGAACTATGAGAGAACATGATTCAATGAAGAAGCTATACTTGTCTGTGATATTCATAGAATTTGTTACACCCCAAAATTGAAGAAAAGTTTCCAGAAATTGAAGAAAATTTGAAGAAAATATCCCCAAAATGAAAAGAATTTTACGAAATTTGAAACAGATTTCCAAATAATTCTCATTAAATCATTTGATGTGCCCCCAATTATCACTTTATTACCTGTATTTTACCTTTTTTCCATTTTTGACAAAAAACTGGGGGAGGGGAAGGGAAGGGAGGGGATAGGAAGGGGGAGGGGAGGAGGGCACGCACACGATGTACCAATGTAGCGACGAGTGACACTTAAGTATACGTACGTTATGTGTATTCGTATTACGCAAAGCAATATAAAACACAAACAACAGTGTTTAGCATCCATGACACGTTATGCTAATGAATGATAATTAGTACAACAAATACTTAAATAACATAGGAAAATTGGAGAACCGTTGTCCTGAATTAAAATATGTATAATACATAATATACATGCAATTTACCATAACATTTTGTAAACCTGGCTTGACATACCTTTATTATTAAAAAGTTATGCGTGAACTTAGCTACCAATTAATGTATGATAATTTTGATCTCGTAACCTTATGAAACCCAAGTTGAGCATCATTTTTTTTTGGCCAGTCACCGGATTTTATCATAAGTGGTCTCCAAATTTCGCAAGTAGACAACAGTCTTAGTACCAATTAGTACGCTAAAAGAGTTATATGGCCTATGGGGAAGAGGGGGTGAAATCCCTTTGGGAGGTGAAAAAGGGGTCATGTTGCCAAAGGCCGGGCAAAAAGTCCCGCATTTGTGGGCTCACTTCCTTTGCAGGCTCAATTCGCCACTAAAAAACCTTATACATAGATTTGCGCCATGGTGTATGGGTAAACCCTTTGGGTCCCGAGCAAACATTGAGGACTGGGGGCCCTGAGCAATGATGCTGTGATATGTTTCTTATGAGGCCCCGAGCTTGATATTCCCACGACTCGGCCCTATAGAACTCTATCGCGCCACTGCTTAATTCCTTAAATAGTGTTACGATGAGATCACAGCATCGTTTCTCACGAACGTCCCGTCTCTCCTTTTTGTGCCTTGCACTACATTCTTTATGTTCTTTCATCGGTAATAACACTAGACGGAACAATAGGAACACTAACAAAGATATTAGTGTCAACAACTATGTAATTACCTTTTCTTTTAATTGATTTAAATCAATGTAAAAGTTTTAAACGTTTGAGAACATGCATGTTTTACAGGTAAAATATTAATAATCCTCATTCCCACTTCCCCACTCATATTATTGATGACGAAATATTGTAAAGCTCCCTGGTTTGATTTGGCCCCTAACATTTTCCATGCTGCCTCTGAGGGCAGTGACATAACTTGATTTTGAGTAAAGGGAGCCCGTGCTACAGTGCACCGGCCTTGGTTCCTACACATATGGTAAGTATATAGCGGAATATGCCAGTAATCATATTCGAGAAATAAACTGTTGAATTTTGCCCAAAGAATTTGGTACTGAATTTGCCCTTAAAGTGAATTTCTAATTTTCGAGAATATTTCTTAGGCCATTTTTTTCGATTTTTGGGAACTTTCTTTAATTTCCATCATTTTTGGGAGATTGTTGAAGCAACTTCATCCAATTTCGGGACATTTTCTTCAATTTTCGGGAAATGTTTTTTTGTTTTGGGGACATTCAATTTACTCGATTTTCCGCGATACATTTCAAAAAATTTATACTGAAGTTTGCAATAAGTTTTACCAAAATTTGCTACTTTTTTACAATTGTATATTAACAAGAAATAAAATCCTTTCGTTCCCACTCCTCTGGGTACAGCAATTTCCCTATACTAAAGCCGAATAAGCCACTGCTACACATGAGAGGATGTTTACCTGCCCGGTTGCATGTTTTCTTCCCACAGTCTGACAGACCAGGTTGTGTGGTAAAATTCAGAAATGATAAAAATGAAATTGAAAACTAGGTTAAAAGTTGGATGAAATTTGTTAGATTTAAGCTATCAGAAAAGTTGATAAAATTTGGCAACAATTCCACCAAATTGGAGAGGACTTTATTAGCGTCATTTGCCTGTTCAAACCGAACAATTCTGCAGGTGTTGCAACCCCTCCCTCCCCTTCCCCTCCCCCCTTCAGATCCTTCAGATTCTTATTTTATGTCATGATTGAGTCCAGTGGCGTAGGAACAATTTTTTTCTTGGGGGGCTGAAGTTTTATTTCTTCAAGGACCTCGACCCCCATCCCCACCCAGAAGCTTTGTTTTTGGCATGGTTTCTTTGGCATGTTTGGCGTTTTGGGCATTTTTTCTCTTTTTTTCCAAAGAAGAATGAACAAGTGACATTCTTGCTGACCTTCTTTCGGAAGTAGTCTTTCAAACTCGATTGGTGTTTTTGACCACTCATGCTTGCACCGGCAGTAGACATGCGTGCACGTACAACGGTACGTATAATTTGTTATGTACGTACAACGGTACAAACACATTAGGTGTCACAGATGCCTGCACGCGTAATTCTTTTCCCCATGAGTGTTTAGGACAATTTGCATTAATATCAGTTGCAAATCCTTCTAAATCACTGTCTAATTTTCAACAGAATAAACGCAAATTGCCCTAAACACTTCTGGAATTTTTTGTTTATGCTGCCCGAACTCCGCGTCTGCGGTGGCACGCAAATTTTATGTTTAATACAGCTTCGATCAGCTCAAAATGATTATGAGGGTGCTAAGAAGTAATAAAGTCTCCATCGAAATTACGTTACTTTTTTTATCAACATAATTGAAGAAATTGGAACATATGACAATATCCTATAAAGTTACATTATTTAAAGTGGGTATAAATAAGTCCTATAAGTGGGTTTTCGTCAGTGGCGTAGGAACAATTTTTTTCTTAGGGGGGCTGAAGCTTTTTTTTTCTAAGGACCTTGACCCCCACCCCCACCCACAAGCCTCGTTTTTGGCATGGTTTCTTAGGCATGTTTGGCGCTTTGGGCATTTTTTTCTTCTTTTTCCCCATAGAAGAATGAACAAGTGACATTCTTGTTATCTTCTTTTTGAACTCTAACAGACTTGCCGGCAGTAGACATGCGTGCACGTATGTACGTACAACGGTACAAACACATTAGGTGTCACAGATGCCCGCACGCGTATTTTTTTTCTTCCCATGAGTGTTTAGGACAATTTGCATTGATATCAGTTGAAAATCCTCCTAAATAACTGTCTAATTTTCAACGGAATAAACGCAAATTGCCCTAAACACTCCTGGGAATTTTGTTTATTTTGCTCGCACTCCGCGTCTGCGGTAGCACGCAAATGTTATGTTTAATACAGCTTCGATCAGCTCAAAATGATTATGAGGGTGCTAAGAAGTAATAAAGTCTCCACGAAATTACATTACCTTTTTATCAGCATAATCGAAGAAATTAGAACATATGACAATATCCTATGAAGTTACATTATTTAAAGTGGGTATAAATAAGTCTTATAAGGGGTTTTTCGTATATGAGAAGTGGAGGGGAAGGGGGCTAAAGCATAGTCTAGCCTCCCCTAAATTTTGACAGGGGGGGCTAAAGCCCCTCCAGCCCATCCGCTTCCTACGCCCTTGGTTTTCGTATATGAGAAGTGGGGGCGGGGAGGGGAGGCTAAAGCATAGTTTAAGCCCCCCTAAATTTTGACAGGTGGGATAAAGACCCCCGGTTCCTACGCCCTTGATTGAGTCTGTATTATTGTTTAAAATTTGCTGAAGTTTTGCCATGTAAATGGTACATGGGAATGTTAACTCTTCTATTTAACTGCATCTAGTGACCGTTATTATCAGGCTATGATATGCGAATTTTTAGCCCCCTATTTTTACAACCCCAACATTTTTACTCCCTCACCCCCTTCTTATTCTACCTTGGCTATGCCGGTGCCCACACCCTAGTATCTACACCCATGCCGCTTGAATCGGATTCTATGATAAATTTCACCAAAACAATGTCACAGTCTGCATATTCTGATTCTAGTTCTAACTGTGTCAGGCCTGCTGCAAATTTTAGTGTGCAGTCTGCAAAGCAATCGACAGAATCTTCAACCGGGTGTCTTTTTTTTGACGTCATTTCTCGTTCTGGCTTTTTGGCGTCTTTTCTTGTTATGGCAAGTTACACATAATGATGTCATACTGAAGTTGCAAATACTTCGTCACATGACAATAACGCCACTATGATTCTCATGTGACACATCACCTGAATAAAGTTTCTTAAAGATATTCCGCGGGAAAACCTCAAACCTTTGACTTTGTTAATGTCTGAATGTTTGTTACCCGGGTCCCACGCACGTAAAAAACTTAACAGTAACACTACGTTAGTCAGTTAGTTGTATCCATAGACAGCTAGCTAACTATACAACTGTAACTGATAGCTAGTTCTAAATAGCGATTGTTACAGCGATTGTTATGGAGTCTGAGGTACAAGTTCGTATTGGCCACACCCTCTCCAACCCGTACCCCCAAGAAGGAGGCGTCCCCCAAGGCAGCATCCTCTCTCCCACTCTTTTCAACCTGAGCATCAATGACATCGCGGATAACCTTGGCCCCAACATTAAACGTACCTTATATGTGGATGACTTTACCATCTTCTACTCCTCCCCTAGCTTTCCTATTGTTGAAAGTAGGCTCCAAACCAGCCTCGACCTGCTGCAAGACTGGAGCAACAAAAACGGTTTTAAATTCTCCAAAGACAAGACAGGCTACATGCACTTTTGTCATTTCAACAACCTCCACCCCGACCCGAACTTTGTGCTCAATGGTAATCGCATCCCAAAAGTTGAACACACAAAGTTTCTGGGTCCAACTCTAGACCCTAAGCTTACCTACAAGCAACACATCACCAACCTGAAACTGAAATGCAACAGCTCCCTCAACATCCTCAGACTCCTCTCCAAGACCACTTGGGGTGCAAATCGCTTTGCTCTCCTCAAACTTTTCAGGCTCACCATTCGTGCCAAGCTTGACTACGGCAATATTGTCTACTGTGTTGCTCACAACTCATACCTCAACCACATCAACACCATCCAAAAAGAAGCCCTCAGGATTTGTCTAGGTGCTTACAGGACCTCCCCAATCACCAGCCTTCATGTTGAAGCCAACGAACCCCCCTTTCTACTTAGATGTAGAAAGCTTAGCCTATCCTATGCTTTTAGGGTCCTCACCAACACCCAGAACCCTGTTTACAACCTCATTAGGTACACCAATTTCTCCACCCTCTTTGATAGGACTAAAACCCTATCCCCTCCCTTCAGCTTACGCATTAAATCAGACATCTTCCATCTCGGCATCAACCTCACCACTGTCGGCACCTTCTCCTGGCCCACTTTTCCTCCCTGGGCCACCCCCTCCCTTCTGTCCACCTGGGCCTCTCCACTCATCACAAAGCTCAAACCCATCCTAACCTCTTCATCAATCTCCACAATCAAGTCAAAGACCAACTCTCAAATTACACCTCCATCTATACTGATGGGTCCAAGGAGGGCAACAAGACAGCTGCTGCTGCGGTCATCCAAGACATCACCCTCAGTAGCAGACTTCCCGACTACTCATCCATCTTTTCAGCCGAGGCTAAGGCCATTCTCCTTGCCCTCAACTTTATTGAGTACTCCCCGCTCAACCACTTTGTTATTTTCTCCGACTCAAAGGCTGTTCTTACTTCTTTACTTAACCTTAAATGGGATAACCTCACATGCCACCTCCTCCTCCGCAAACTCCTTTCTCCCACTCTCTGCAGGAAAAGTATTCTTTTCTTCTGGATACCCAGCCATGTTGGCATCCCGGGTAATGACAGGGCTGATGCAGTCGTTCAGCTTGCTCCCACCCTCCTCCATGCCCCTTTCCCCAAAACCCTCTCTGACATCAAACCGCTTATCGCTTCCCTTGTTCAGGACCGCTGGCAAACCTCATGGAAGTCCCATATTGATGACAAACTCCATGTCATCAACCCACAATTCCGATCAAAGCCACCATCCACAACCTCTCTCGTATTGACAACGTTCATATTACCCGTCTTAGAATTGATCACACTCATCTCACTCACTCCCACCTCCTTATTGGCTCCCCCAACCCCTCTGCAACAATTGCCATTGCACCCTCACAATACATCACGTTCTCCTTGCTTGCCCCCTGTACAATCTTCCCAGAGCTTTCATCGCTCCCTACAACTCAATTGCTGAGTTCATCCAGAAAAATCCTCCGGATAAAATTATCTCCTTCCTTCATCATGCCTTCCTCTACAACCATATTTAATTCTCCTCATCCACCCCCTCTCTACTTTGTTTTTGTTTCAACCATGCACCTCCCCTCACGATCACAGCTTTCTGACCTTATGTCCTTAAATTTCTCTCATTCTCCCCCTGTTTCCTTTACTTCCTACCTCTAGAATGATCTGACCTCTCAGGCACAATTTGACCTTAGTTGTTGTGGTGCCGTTAAGCCATCATCAAACAAACAAACAAACAAACTGAGGTACACTATTAAATGGATAGGGTATAATTTATTTTGCATGACAGCACTGAATAGGTGGAGTGATTTCATCAGAAATCAAGCCTTGTTATTTTGTCATACAAGGGCTTGAAACTTCCAAGTTGTTGAAGGGAAGTAGGTTGACCAAGTACTCAAGGACTATCTGAGGTCTAACGTTAACCTACTCTTAGGTGAACAGCGTTAATTGAGCATTTGTGACTGAAGTTTAAATCCTTGCAGATCATCTTAAATTGAAGAAAATGTTATGGGATATATTTTTATTAGGAGTAGGCCTAGGCCTACAATCTTGGACAGAACTGCTGGAACACTTCAGCTTTTTGAGAACTTTCTATGTTATAGTGTTATGTTTCTTTAATAATATTTTTCCGAGAATTGTAACCCCCTCTCCCCCCTTTCAATGTTGAATGTATTCCTTCCTTAACGTCATTTCTAGGAAAAATAGTAACAATAGCCAACGTTGAATGGGGAGGGAGAGGGTAGGGGAGGACAAATAGTATAGTGAGTTAGGGGAGGGGGACACTGACGGCGTTAATGAAATTATTAGAATGTCCTTATGTACAACACCTCTTCACTTCGGCCCAGAAAAAAAGGGCCAAAACCGCTGGTGATCACCTATCGAAAGTACCCTCATCCGAGAGATATTAGATGGTACTCTTTAAAAAACATCACAAAATATCCCAAATCTAGAAGATTCTGGTACAAAAAGGACCCCAAACTTGACTCTTTCATCATAGCTTTCAATATTGAGAATGATTAGTTCCGTTCTACACTAATTCACCTTCCGCAGTCGTCTCGCAATTGACCACAGACCCACGTGTGTTTAAAAGCCGCGCGAGTGTTCATTCTGTCATTGTTCGATATCACAAAAATAATAAAAAAATTACGTCATTGTTCTAAAAGCGATTACTCTGCTATGACGTCATAAAAAGACACCCGGCTAAAGATTCCGTCGACTACCTGCAAAAAAGTAAAATCTATTTTTTGCAGTAGGCGAGGGCCTTAACTTCAAGGGTTTGTCAGATTTGGAAATTAAAGGCCAAAAGAGAACGTATTGCAGGTAACTTTCTTATAAGTCATATTAGTCTATGGCCTTGAATTTGTCAGCACCTAACTTAGTTCTTGGAGCCCATGACAATAAATAACTGACGAGTCCTAAACAAAGGGTAAGTTTTATTATTTGTACCTGTTGCACGACATACATTTCATGTAGGCCCTAATGTTAGGCCTACAGTATCTTGATGTAGCCTAACGTTACGTTAGATATATTAGTGAGACTGAGATGAACACCCCACCTGGTAGGCACTGCAAGACGACAATACATGACGCCTCCAAACCATACCAACTACACTCTGAAGTCTTCAGACTACAGTATGTGGACCAGTTCCAAGGAAAAATGTGTTTTTAGGCCTATTTCATAATTCCTTAATTGTCCCATATTTTGAGGATTGCAGGACAATTTGCAATTACATTTTCCATGTACAACTATACAGTCGTTCGCAAAGATAAAAATTCAAATAGTTATGGTGGTGTATTACAGGCAATAAAAAATGACCTGGTTTTCACTGAGCTCACTAAATTAGACTCTGACTGAAATTATCTGGACCAAATTTCAATTTCCTAAGGAAAAGAGCATGTATATAGGAACATTTTATAGACCCAGTCACAATGATCTTACTAGCCTACTTGAATTAAAAAAAAATTCCCCCAAAAGCTTGGAAAAAATGCTGACAAAAACAATGTTATCTTTGCTGGTGATTTCAACCAACTTAACATTGACTGGAGTCAAAACATTATTTTTGGAACTAACGCTTCCTCCGAAGCAGCCAAAATTCTTCTTGAAGTGACCAATTCATTCAATCTCACTCAAATGGTGCAGTCACCCACCAGAGATAACAACATCCTTGATCTTGTTTTTACTAACAATTCACCAGCAGTTACCTCAGCTAATGTCATTCCAGTATAAGTGACCATGATATTGTTAAACTGACCCTAAATATCTCCCCACCTCGTAAAAAGTTGCATAAACGTAAAATCTATTTAAAGAAAAAAGCTAACATAAAACGAATAAAAGAAGACCTGACCAAATTTAAAGTGCAATATTATACTCAATTCAATAACTCTATTGATGTTGATGAAAAATGGAATTTCTCTGAACAGGAAATTAAATTGATTATTGATAAAAACACGCCTCACAAATTTACCTCAACTAAACTCAATCTGCCCTGGGTCACCTGTATCCAACGCCATCTCTGCAGGAAAAAACATAAACTGTTCAAAAAAGCTAAGACTAATCAACAAGTAGCGTTGCCACTGTATACCAAATTTCATCAATAATTTGTTTCAGAATCCGCGCCCTCTATTTTGGCCTAATGAAATTTTAACAATAGCTCCGAACTCGGAAAAAAAACGAACATTTAAGTCATTATTTTCAATAAAAAAGTAGCAATTGAACACAAAAATAATCCACTCACATTACAAAAATGATGTTAATGTATCAAAATTGAGTAACGATGGTGTGTTATGTGTTCGATTGAATGAAATATCGGCCGATTTTGTAACGCTACTTTCCGGTCGTCTCGCTGATCTGTTGACCAGTTTGCTATGCAATAGTGTGTGGTCACGATAAAACGGGAAAACCCTATTATTAAAAGAGGTTTTGTTACCAATTCAAAGTGAAGAAATGCAAAAGCAATTCTCAAGTAAAAAAATGAAATTTTAAGCTTTAAAATGATATATGCCCAAGATAAAAAACTCAATTGCGATAAATTTTTAAATAATAGATGAAAATTGAGGTTTTTATCATTTTTTAAAAGAAAAAGATTTCAAATCGGGCATATAGAACTAAGAAGTACATTTTCTCAGCTTTCCAAATATGTATAACTTAGATTGGTCTCATTGGGTTCCAGATCGCAAATTGGATGTCAAAGTTGGTGGTATGAACAAAATGTCTTTCTATAAATAGTGGAACTAGTATACATGTTTGTTATTATGTGAATAAAACGGGTAATGCAATATATTTTAAATTTTTATAGATTCACTTAGTAATGGAATTTCATTAACAAAGTGTTTCTAAATTATATTTTTGTAGAACGGCCAGGCTTAAGTCACTGTGTAGGCCATAACATAAACAGAGTACAATAATAGCCTAGCCTAATGTTACGAAAAGCAATTGGCCTACTACGTTAGGCTACCCTAGCTTTGCTTATGGCTTAATTTGTACACATTTTTACAAGTTCAAATTTAGTATCACACCTAGTGCACTTTGTTAGGTGTAATTAATAATCACTTGAATCATTTTTTAAATTACCAAGCATAAATTAGGCCCTGGTGCTAGATCATTTTTCAGTAAATTCATATGCCCAAATTGTAAATTAATTTGTCGTTATATTTTATGTGTAATTTTTAAACATTACAAAGGTCAACCTTAGGCCCTGGTCCCCTGCAGTATGTCTACTACCCCAGAAAAGGGGGAAGTCTTGGCCCCTATTGTGAAAGTGCTGGGTTGGAGAAGGAAGATGTTTTAATTTGTGTTGGCGGCTGGGGAAATGGGAGGTTGGTGTTTTCAAAATCAATACGGGAATGGTTCTGGATTTAAGGGTGGGGGTTGAAGTTTGTCTTTAGATCTTGGTGTTAAACATGTTTTTGTATTAATACTTGTCCTTATTGTCAAAACGGTATGTATTGTTTGTTAAGAAAACTTTAGAAAATGGAAAGAAAAAAATTGCAGAACATATTAGAGCAAATGAGTAATGGTCTCATGTGATCAGCCTCCTCGTGGCAAGACTGGATAGGGCCTTTCAAAAGGTCCATATGCAGCTGAACTAATGGTCACAAGTGTAAACTGAGGATATCAGCTTGTGCTAACACTTTATTTCATAAAAATGCATGTTCATCACTGCTTATAGAGTATATGTGTATATATAATGTGTGTGTTATGTGTACATGTATATATGTGTTCATGTGTATAGTATATATATAATGTACTAAATAACAGTAATTAACAATAATTAAAAGTAATTAAACTGCTTTCTAGCATCACAGGGGCAATAGAAAATAAAATAAATTAATTACATGGTACTTAGATCTCATAAAAAGCATATTTTGAATAATTGCATGACTTTCTGTCTATATTCGATATTATGCTCAAGTTAAGAAATCATCAATTTTGTTAATTAATAATTAACTGAATGAAATTGTTTTGTGCTGTAAATGCCCATATTCATATTCTATGGGCAAGTATCTATAACCGCCACAAGTTTGAAGTCCATACCTTGCAAGACTGAAAAGTTATGGATTATTGAACATGGAGATTTCACACCTCTAATTATTGCAAATTGGAATGACCGTTTAGGTGTTTTAGATTTAAATGGAACAATGTTTGAGGTCCCAAAAACATTGATTAATAACCTTTTTAGGCTTGATTTTCATTTGTTTGGAAAGCATGTGGCTCATACTTCATAATAAATCAAGTTTTATTGACTTACATAATGCTTATTAAGTGTGGTACCTCTTACAAATTGTCAATATCTTGCATTTCCGTTGCCATGGAAACGCTTCAAATAAGTCGACTAAAACAAAAGCACTTCATTTAGTCATATCTTGGGATTCCCTTGACCGATTTTGATGATTCTTGGTGTTTTGTGTTTCTTTCATTGTGTTCTTTCATGGTATATTACTTAAAACTTCTTCCTTTAAACTTCATTTTTCAGTGTGGCATCCTTACAACAAGCCAATGACTGGACTACCTATAAAAGCTTTAGAAAGGCTGTCCATAAAAACCTCAAAAAAGCTAAAAACACCTTTATCTGTGATAAACTTAAAAACTCACTCAACGAAAACCCAAAGGCATTCTGGTCCTATATCAAAAGATTAAGAAGTAGCTCTGTAGGTGTGTCTGATCTACTAAATAATGGTAAATTCTGCAGTGACAGTAAAACTAAAGCTAACATTCTAAATGACCAGTTTTTCAGTGTTTTCACAGAAGAAAACACCTAAATCCCTGTAACTAAACCACTCACCAACAGCAAAAAAATAAACCAATTTATGATTACCCCAGAAGGTGTCAAAAAGCAACTGCATAACCTAGACCCCAACAAAGCCTAAGGTCCTGACCAAATACCACCATGGTTTCCAAAAACACACGCTGATGACCTCTATGAAATTCTAACTGATCTCTTTCAAACCTCTGTCGATAATGGTACTATCCCTAACAAGTGGAAAGAAGCAAACATATGTAGCGTTTTTAGAAAAGGTGATAAACAAAACCTAGCTAATTATAAACCCATTTCTCTCACCTGCGTTTGTAGTAAAATCCTTAGAGCATATAACCCACTCACATGTGATGAATTTCTTTGATGAGCATAATATCTTAACTGATTTACAACATGGCTTCTGTGCAAAAAAATCGACTAAAACACAACTCCTCTTAACAATAAATGATATCTCTAAACAAATTGACCAAAAGAGTAACGTCTCTAAGGCTATTCTTGACTTCTCAAAAGCCTTTGATAAAGTCCCACACCAGCGCCTGTTATCCAAACTTTCCGCCTATGGCATTGATAGAAATCTCCTGGCCTGGTTTGCATCATTCCTCAAGAACTGCATCCAGTGTTGTCTGTGATGGTGAAATCACTTATTCTAAACAGGTTTTAGCCGGTGTACCACAAGGTACTGTCTTGGGTCCATTACTTTTCCTTTTATATGTAAATGACATCCCTGATAATATGAACAGCACAATTAGACTGTTTGCTGATGACTGCCTTGTGTACAGAACAATTGATAACCTCTCTGACCAACAAATCCTCCAAGATGATCTTAACAAACTTGAACAATGGCAAAACAAATAGCAAATGAATTTCAACCCCTCTGAATGCTACATCTTGTCAATTTCCTCTAAGAAATGCTTTAAATCACCTGTTTATACCTTGTGCAACCAGCCACTAAAACATGTCAACTCCCACCCATACCTAGGTGTTGAAATTGATAATAAACTTAGATGGGATAAACATATACATAATATAACCAAGAAAGCTAACTCTGTACTTGGCCTATTAAAACGTAACTATCAAAGTGTCCCACCGATGTTAAATCCACTGCTTATAAAAGCTCTAGTCAGGCCAGTACTTGAGTACGCATCTGCAGCCTGGGACCCCATTATCAGTGCAATGTGGATAAACTTGAATCTATTCAAAGGAGAGCAGCCAGGTTCTGGATGGCAGATTACTCTTATAAATATAGTGTAAAAAACATGCTTCATAAATTAGATTGGCCTCTGCTTAAAACAAGAAGATACAACACCCGGCTACATATGCTATAAAAAATCGATAACAATCTTGTCGCCATCAATAAAGATGAACTTATTCCCACCGTCAGAACTAATACAAGAAATAATCATGACCTTAATTTCCAGGTTCCCTATGCTAAAAAGAATGTATATAAACACTCTTTCTTTCCACACACACTAAAGGATTGGAATGCTTTACCGTCAGACATTGTACATACACCAAGTCTCAACTGTTTCAAAGCTAAACTTACTAACACTTGTATTGCTAACTAGTTTTTTTATATTTTTTTTTACTGATACGTTTTACGCTCGGTTGGCGTTTATGTCCTCTTAAAGGATTTTTGCCGACTTAACCGTTTTAGATTCAGATTCAGATACAAATTGTGTACATTCAAAGCATTTTATGTTGTTTCAATTTTGATCAAAAGAGTGCCAAAATTCATTTGATCACCAATTCTTGAGGCCGGACATCTGGGAATGTTATGGTGCAGGACGATGTAACAATGCTTTTTTGACAATCTCAAGCTCCAGTGATAGGGAAAAACAAGCAGTCACTTATTATTGCTAGTCAATGGGAGAAAAACCTATTTTTTGTCATTTTTCAATAAATACCAGACATAATTTTTTTTTTCTTCACAAATGTTGTGTATTACTAGTTTCCAACATATATGAGTAACATTAATTTTCGCTGACAGGCTGAGGCGACTGCGACACAAAGTACCATACTGAGCTCGTACATGATTACGTTGACCCTGACCTCGAGAATTTTTTTGCATAACTTGTAGGCTTCGTAGGTAGGGCTTAACACATGTATTTCCGAAAGTTAGTCAATTTGCCCCATATGTGGTAAGGTAAGACTAGAATAATGGTGTATATAACAACAAATTCTATCATTCTCTGCGAACACGACATAACATTCCATTTTTACACATCTTGAAACTAAAATTTTTAGTGGAACTAGTCCCATGATTAAAATTTAAAACTTACAATAAAATCTTGACATAATATCAAAATCAAATCAAAATTACACTGGTACAGAAAACATATTTGCAGTTCTTCCTGTTATAAAGAAAAAGTATTAGCAAAGAACATATATTTGATAATTTCCAACTTTCTGAGTAGTTATGAGAAAACAGACAACATGGCAGTATGGCTAGAAAAATCACCCTCACAAGTAGCATAACAATTTCTTAAAGAGTTTAATGAAAACAATATCAATGCTTGTTATAGGTGGAAAGCAATAGATTTTACAAATTTTTGGTGGTAATTAATATTTTTTCTATGAACATGGAATTTTTGTGAACGTTTTTCTTGGAACTAGTCTTTTTGCTCAACTGGTCGACGTACTGTATTCCCGACAAGCCAAACTACTAGCTAACTGTAACAAAGAGAAACATCTTGGTGTGGTATTTGACAACACGAACGAAACTGTTTTGGTTTACCGACTGGGCTCCACAACTGCAGGCAGTGCTACAAAGTCATAACAGGGGAGGGGAGGGGGATGGGGGGGCAAACGCCACACAAAAACAACCTCTCATTACACCATGATCAAAAAAATTCTTGGAATTATTCGATGCTCATTCACTTTTCTCGACAAGGAAATCTTTTTGTCATTGTTTGAAGCCTTGATTCTCCCACATCTGAAATATGTAGGAACTATCTGGTCTCCATCTAGAAAAGGCCAGGCCTACATTACATCGAAAGAGTTCAATGTAATGTTAGAGCA
Organism: Chiridota heheva; assembly: GCA_020152595.1. Classification (NCBI taxonomy): domain Eukaryota; kingdom Metazoa; phylum Echinodermata; class Holothuroidea; order Apodida; family Chiridotidae; genus Chiridota; species Chiridota heheva. The sequence goes on along the minus strand of JAIGNY010002082.1, from coordinate 661,759 downwards.
AACAAACTGCTTTCAAACTTCTCTCATATGAGCTACTCTGACCTTCTCAAACATCATAATCTGCCTACCCTCATCAACCGCCGTTTGAGAGGTGATATGATAGAGACTAGTGAGCCTATACATGTACCTCAATACAAAGCTGTTGCAATATTATACAACATCACCGAAACCACTAACTTTTACTTCCGATGGCTACCAACTTCTCTCCTTACCTTGTAAACATGAAAAATTTAGTCCTCGGTTTTTAGGAGATGTTTCCGAATCAAATGATAATATCATCGAGCAAAACTTATTGCTAGAAATGTATCAAAAAACGTTATTTTCTGGAAGTTTTGGCTCCGTAGTGTTTTACAATGAAATTCCTGCGTAGAACTGAATTTTCTAGGCTGAGCATTGTTATGCATACGTGAGTGTACACAAGTCGGAAAAAGAGCAACACCGGCGTGGAACTTTCATAGGCGTTTTTCGCGGGCGTATATAAAGCGCAGGAATTGGATTGTACTGTTTGAGTGTTGCAATTCCGATGGGTATAATGCCATAGTTGCGTATAACGCCATAGGCGCTATGCGCATCATGATGGTAAGATATTTAAAATATTGTGCACGCTAATTGCGTGGCGTAATACATTTTATATGTACATGCACATGTGTTACATGTATTGTTTAGAGCATTTCACAACTTTTTTAAAAAGTGACAATAAAATTTCTTTTTTTCTCTTTCCTTCTAATTTTGACCATTTATCGTTGTTTCTCTCCTAATTTACCAACTGCAACTGGAAACAAACTGAAGTAAGTGTGTTTAATTTTTCAGTGAGAAGGGACTTGATTTTGATATCAAAGATAAAGTCTCCCAGAAAAATCTGAGAACTTTTTTTTTGAGACGTCTTAAATCCCATTGACTTTTGATTTGTGTGTGGCGCCACTATTCTAATGGACATGGGCACATACTCAAATCGGTAGATTTGTAGATCTGCTCTATTTGGGTATATGGACGCGTACTAGACAGAGACATACAAAATTATCCATCAAGTCTACGATCATAAAGTCTGCAGCTTTCTGCCACTCTATCACTCTAAACATATAAGAGGCCACAACTAACAAGCTTTTTGTTCAACCAGCCAACTCCAGCATAAAAAAAACTACTTCTCCCTACGTATAATTGAGATCTGGAACCACCTACCAATCAATGTTGTCAACACACCCCGGATTGGAAAGTTTGCAAAGTGTGGGGGATTTTAAAACTGCCCTACTATGCTGGCACATAGGGTAGGCCGTGTAGTTTTCGTCCACGTGGGATACCTGTTTTTGTCCACTTATGTATTTGACAACCCCCGTGCACCCATTAGACCTGTAAACCTGCCAAAATATTTTCTTGAGTTGTCTACATATATACCAATATAAGTAACTTGGATGTAGAACGCGAAAAGCTAATTTTATCAAATTTATATATCGCCGGCAAGCTTACTTTTTGAATTTCTGTTTTAAAAAGGTCAGATAAGAAATGTTTTTCTTCTCAGATCCTTTCTAAAAAAAAAACAGCAAACTAAAAAAAAAACACTGAAATGAGTAAATTTTGAGTTCAGATGCTTTATGCATAAAGTATATTCTTGAGTTGCTCACTTCAATTGTCAAGGTCTACATTCAAGTTTGTCCTTTCTAGTTGGGTAGTCAATACTGACATGAAGAATTTAAAGTCTATGCCAGAATCTGTCCCATATGGAAATTGTGTACTGAAGGTGAAAAAGGCATTATTATGTATTTTGTAAGATGACACTTCAATTGACTGTACATTAGAATTAAGACTGAACAATTTATGTTCTATACATTTAATTGCTTCAATTTGGACCCTTTACTTTGGTATGAAATATTAAAAATCAATGGTGATTACCTGTACAATTGTTTAAATATTGCATTGATTAATGTTTACTGCTTGATTAACATAATTAATTAGGTGGATGAATTCTGGCAGCAGTGGACGAAAACTTGTCAAAAGTAGACGGATTCTGACCAAAAAAATGTTAAGAAAACTCCAGCCCACAATCCCGATCAAATCCACCATCAACAACCTTTCTCGTATCGACCACGTTCATATTACCCGTCTTAGAATTGGTCACACCCACCTCACTCACTCCCACCTCCTTATTGGTTCCCCCCAACCCCTCTGTAACAATTGCCACTGCATCCTCACAATCCAACACGTTCTCCTTGCTTGCCCCCTGTACAACCTTCCCAGAGCTTCCCTCGCTCCCCACAACTCAATTGCTGAGTTCTTCCAAAAAAATCCTCCAGATAAAATAGTCTCCTTCCTTCAGCATGCATCCCTCTACAACCATATTTAATTCTCCTCTTCCACCCCCTCTCCACTTTGTTTTTGTTTTACCCATGCACCTCTTCTCTCGATCACAGCTTTCTGGCTTTTGTTCTTGAATTTCTCTCATTCTTCCCCTGGTCTCTTTCCTTACTACCTCTAAAATGATCTGACCTCTCAGGCACAATTTGACCTTCGTTGTCGTGGTGCCGTTAAGACCTCATCAAACAAACAAACAAACATGGCAATTAGGCCTCTCTTGGAGTATAAATGTATTTAATACAATTTTTTGTGAACATTAGTGCATTGATTGATCATTCAAAACACAAACAAAAGTATTATCTTTTACTTCAATTTTGTAAATTAGCCTAATAGCAATTTTTTTTTAAGTGGACGTTAACCACACGGCTTACCCTAGAGGTTCAGATTTTTGCGCGAGGATAAATCCCGCGCGCACCACAAACTTTCCAATCTGGAATGCACCAAGTGTCCAGTCATTTGAATCTACATGTAGATTAGATTACAGTTGATCAGATATCAGCCTGAAGTATGAACACTGTGCTGATAAAAGTTCTCAGAGTTTAAAGCCCTGACTAGAAGTGACAAAGATGGAGAGCTGGGTACAGAGGTTTCAACCTAACAAACCTAGTAGAAGACCTGTAAGAATACCTGTAAGAATACTTGCATACTGAGTGAGACCAACACATAATACACTCGTAACATTAAAAACCACACAGACAAGAACAAATAAGAATCATGAAATAAAAACCTTTCTCAAAACTGACAAAAGGTACTTACGAGCTATGATTCAGATTTCATAACCATCTTGAAACTTCAAAGTATCTTTCAAACTAAGTTACAAACGAAATGATGAACATTTTGTATGTAAAAAAACATATAAATTACAGAAGAAATAATATTCCGATAACTTCACACATCCCTCACTTTTGGAAAAGCGTAAACAATTAATGCTCGTATCATCCGAGTGCGCTGGCAACTGCTACAGTGTATTTTGAGAATGTTAAAATATTCGCATGCACGCGCAGTGTTCTATTTAATTTTATACACATGTTGATTTTACTGACGCTCGTTTGTTTGTCAGCTTTTGAACTATTTAGATACATTTTATCTTGGTGATGTTCGAAAGGTATGTCAGGAGCGAAAGCACTTGCACAAAACGCAACTTTTCATAGTTTTCTTTATTAGAATCACACCCAAAAGATAAGTGAATATATAAATCTATTTTGTATTTCGTAAAAGTGATCATTGACAATAAAAGACATTGTCAAAAGTTGAACTGAGATCATTGCAGAAAGGCCTAGTTATTCTAGCACGTAGTTGAAATTCATGTACGCTTCTATGATAAGCGTTGTTTGACCGTGTATAGCAGCCATGTATTGGCTATAGCATATACTATGGTCAGAATGTAATCTAACTAAACATTACTATGTTATTACATTACATTATGAGTACTCCCCGTAGTACCTACAGTAGTACTCCTGTAGTACCTAGTGTGGTAGTCCTTATTCTTAAATTACACAAAACACGGAGGCGCTGTTTGAGTACTGCTCGTTTTAATGCGTCTTGTAGAACGACTGGCTGAAAGGTAATCAAACAATAAACACAAAGCAATTACACAACATCGAAAACTAATATTCAAAGGCGACTACAAAACAAAGTGGGTGAAACATCTTCCCTTCCATTGTACTCCAGAAGCCAAGTCAAACTACTAAAAGACTTAAGAGGATATTTTAACAATTGAAAAGTAACTTAACTCCGAATAAAAGTTCCTTTTGATACATGAAAATTACTACTTGCAATTAATGAACCATATCACATCCTTGGCACAAACTTGTATTTACTCAACTCCTTAAAATCTTCCTACAATATTTATCTGCAATCAAAATACATCATCAACAATGCATTTGTAATTTCTACAAAATAAAAGCCAACAAGATGAACATCAGCAAATTACCTCTGTAAACTGTGATTCACAGAGTGAACATAAAAATAACTCACTGTAACACTTAATATCATTAACCAGAGACTAAACTGGTTCCTTGAGACCAACAGAATCCTCTCAGCTCACCAAAGTGACTTCCGGAAACGTCTCAATACCCTCGACCAGTTAATTACGCTCCACACCGTTATCCGGGAATCCTTTGCAAAAAAGGAACACCTCATTGCCATCTTTTTCGACCTTGAGAAAGTTTTCGAATTACTTGAAAATAAGGCATTATCCGCAAACTTTACACCATTGGCCTCAGAGGCCACCTCCTCATCTTTATTTAGAACTCCCTCTCACCCAGGCAGTTCCAAGTTTGTATTGGCCACACCCTCTCCAACCCTAACCCCAAGAAGAGGGCATCCCCCAGGGCAGCATCCTCTCCCACACTCTCTTCAACCTGAGCATTAACGACATCGCAGACAACCTTGGCCCCAACATTAAACGTACCCTTTAAGTGGATGACTTTACTATCTTCTACTCCTCCTCCCAAAAATCCTTATAATCCATGCCACCAACAAGCAGGAAAGCTTTAAAAAAGTTTCTCCTTTCCTCATCCATAAAGCCCTCTTTGGCCTTGTCGGTACCCTCCCCAAAGTCTCTACCCTTAGATCCGGTGATCTCCTGGTGCACTGCACCAGGGACACACAAGCCACCACCCTCCTTTCCACCAAAACCCTATCCAACTCTGGTATCGACATCACAGTCACCCTTCATCGTTCCCTAAACTCCAGCAAAGGCGCATACGCACCAGCGATCTTGCGTACATGACCGATGACGACCTCCAAGAAGAACTAGCTAACCAACATGTAACCGAAGCCCGTCGTCTCGTTCTAAAGAGAGACGGAGCTGAAACTCCCACCAACACCATATTTCTCACTTTCGCAACTCCAACTCTCCCCTCCCACATCATTGCCGGCTACCTGAGAATCCAGGTCGCCCTTATATTCCTAACCCTTTACGTTGCTACAATTGTCAGAGGTATGGCCACGGAAGAACTCCTGCCACAGCCAAGCGCTGTGGTAACTCGGAGCCCCGGACCATGACAACACCTCCTGCACCAACCCCCACTCTGCACAAATTGTGACGGTAAACACCCAGCAAACCATCCCTCCTTCTCGAAAGACTGTCTCACCTGGCTTCAGGAAAAACAAATAACAAAACTTAAAACCCTTAACCCCAACATAACCTACCCTGAGGCCAGGAAACAATTCCTCGCTTCCCTTAACTCCAAGCCTTCCTACTCAAACGTAGTCTCCTCTAACTCTAATTCCGCCCCAAACACAACTAACACAACAAAAACTAACTCCCATGCCCAAACCGACCTCACCTGGCTCTTCTTACCTAGTCCTAAGCCCATCACCATTTCCAACAACCCAATCACACCCAATACCCACACCACCTCCACCACCACTTCTCTCCTCAACCCCCTTCCTACTCTAAAGCCCCTACCGCCCCTACACCAACTCCACTAATACCTTCATACATCAAGCTAAAACCAGCCAAGCAAACAACCAACAAACCAACAAATCTACCAGCAAACAACCAACCAAAAAACAGCCAATCAACAAACAACCTATCAACAAACAACCAATCAACAAACAACCCACCTCCCAAACCCACACTGAAGAGAGTATGGATTGTTCGACATACGAACACATCGATCATACTTCTCTTCCAATTTTCAAAAACAATCGCTCCCAAAGAAACAAATCCAAAGAAAAAACAAGCGAACTCAGACCCAGCAGATCTTCCTCCAGATAACCCCCCGCCTCCTTTATGGCATACACCACAATCAATTACAATAACACCCACAACATCATACAATGGAACATTAGGAGCCTTAAGGCCAATTCTGAAGAAATCGACCTTCTGGCCTCCACCTTCAACCCGGTCGTCTTCTGCCTACAAGAAACTTTCTTGAAAACCACGGACCATTACTCCCTTAACAACTTTGCTTGCTATCACAAACATCAAGTGGATGCTGACAGGGCCTGTGGTGGCGTCTCCATTTTCAAGTTGACACGATATCCCACACAGCCCTGTTCGTGTGCACACCGACCTTCAGGCCATCTGTATTTCTATCTCCCTCCACAAAACTTTCACTCTCTGCAATATCTATCTCCTCCCAACACCAACATTCAACCAACCAGCCTTAACAACCTCATCTCTCAGCTTCCCACCCCTTCATCCTTCTTGGTGACTTCAACGCTCACAACCCTCTGTGGGGCTCTAATACCACCACCCCTAGAGGCAAGTTCATCAAAACGCTCTCCGTCAGCACAGCCTGTCCTTACTGAACACTAACTCCCGACCTACCTTCATCCTGCCACAGGCTCTCTCACCTGTATTGACCTGTCTATCTGTTCCCCTAACCTCCTCCCTGACTTTAGTTGGAGAGTCACTGCTGACCTCTGTGGTAGTGATCATTACCCTCTTCTTATACACTCCAATCTTCAAATCCCCACTGAGCACACCCCAACTGGAACCTCGACAAGGCTGACTGGTCCCTTTTGAAACCCTCTGTGACTCACACCTCTCCCCATCTTCTCGAGGATGAGGATCCCATGTCTAACTTCAGTAATATCCTTATCAACATCGCCACCTGCTCAATTCCCAAAACCTCCAAACCCCCAAATCATCCCCCCAACCCCTGGTTCTCAGATGACTGCAAAACCGCCATCAAGAACAGGAAAAGAGCCCTCAGGAACTTTAAAACTAACCCGACCACCCATAACCTTAACCTCTTTCGCATCAGCCGTGCAAGGCCAGACGCACTATCAAGGACAGTAAAACCAACACTTGGAACAACTTTATCTCTTCTCTCACCACCAACACCCCACTAAGAAGATTTGGAGAATGGTTAACAGCTTCCACGGCAGAGTAGGCAAATCTTCCCTCTCCCATCTCTCTTGGAATGGAGCCCTTCTCACCGCAAAAAGACATCGTTGACCACCTCGCCGCCTCTTTCAGCAACATCTCGGCCTCGACCAACTACTCCAATGCTTTCAAAATCAAAAAGCTTGCGATGAAGCCCGGAGAATCACTTTTCCCTCTGACAACTCCGAAAGCTACAACACCCCTCTCACCCTTTCTGAATTAAACCAAGCCATCAGCGACGCTGGCTGCACCTCCAAGGGCCCAGATAACATCCCCTATCAGTTTCTGAAACACCTCCCCATCAAAGCCACCACTACCCTACTCACCATCTTCAACCACATTTGGTCCTCACACTCCTTTCCCCTATCTGGAGGACAGCTATTGTCATCCCCTTCCTTAAACCGGGAAGGATAGCACCGACCCCACCAGCTACCGACCCATCGCCCTTACTTGCTGTCTCTGTAAAATTATGGAAAAGATCATTAATCAGAGACTAAACTGGTTCCTCGAGACCAACAGAATCCTCTCTCCTCACCAAAGCGGCTTCCAAACGCTCGCAATACCTAGACCAGTTAATTCGCTCGACACCGCTATCCGGGAATCCTTTGCAAAAAGGAACACCTCATTGCCATATTTTTTGACCTCGAGAAAGCTTTCGACACTACTTGGAAATACGGCATTACCGAAACTTCACACCATTGGCCTCAGAGGCCACCTCCCCATCTTTATTCAAAACTTCCTCTCACCCAGGCAGTTCCAAGTTCGTATTGGCCACACCCTCTCCAAGCCGTACCCCCAAGAAGAGGGCGTCCCCAAGGCAGCATCCTCTCCCCACTCTCTTCAACCTGAGCATTAATGACATCGGGAATGACCTTGGCCCCAGCATCAAACGTACCCTCTGCGTGGATGACTTCACCATCTTCTACTCCTCCCCTAGCTTTCCTATTGTTGAAAATAGGCTTCAAACCAGCCTCAATCAGCTGCAAGTCTGGAGCAACAATAACGGTTTTAGATTCTCCAAAGACAAGACAGTCTGCATGCACTTTTGTCATTTCAACAACCTCCACCCCAACCCGAACTTTGTGCTCAATGGGAATCGCATCCCTAAAGTTGAAAACACAAAGTTCCTTGGTCTAACTCTAGACCCCAAGCTCACCTACAAGCCACACATCACCAACCTGAAACTAAAATGCAATAGCTCCTCAACCTCCGACTGCTCTCAACACTACTTGGGGAGCGAACCGCCATGCTCTCCTCAAAATTTTCAGGCTCACCATTTGTGCCAAGCTTGACTATGGCAATATTGTTTACTGTGTCGCTCACAACTCATACCTCAACCACATTAACACCATCCAAAATGAAGCCCTCAGGCTTTGTCTAGGAGCCTACAGGACCTCCCCAATCACCAGCCTTTATGTTGAAGCCAAGGTACCCCCAAGGTGTAGAAAGCTTAGCCTCTCCTATGCTTTGAGAGTCCTCATCAACACCCAGAACCCTGTTTACACCCTTATTAGGTACCCCAATTTCTCCACCCTCTTTGATAGGACTAAAACCCTATTCCCTCCCTTTAGCTTACGCATTAAATCAGACCTCTATCGTGGCATCAACCCCGCCACTCCTGGCACCTTCTTCTGGCCCACTTTTCCTACTTAGGCCACCCCCTCCCTTCTATCCACCTGAGTCTCTCCACTCATCACAAAACCCAAACCTACTCTCAAACTACACCACCATCTATACTGATGGCTCCAAGGAAAGCGACAAGACGGCTGCTGCTGCCATCATCCAAGACATCACCCTCAGTAGCAGGCTTCCCGACTACTCATCCATCTTTTCAGCCAAGGCAAAGGCCATCCTCCTCGCCCTCAACTTTATTGAGTACTCTCCGTTCAGCCACTTTGCCATCTTCTTCGTCTCCAAAGCTGTCTTTACTTCTTTACTTAATCTTAAATGGGATAACTTCACATCCTACTTCCTCATCCGGAAACTCCTTTTGCCCACCCTCTGCAAGGAGAAGTATTCTTTTCTTCTGGATACCCAGCCATGTTGGCATCCCTGGCAATGACAGGGCTGATGTAGCCGCTAAGCTTGCCCTCAACCTCCCCTACCTTATTTCCCAAAACCCTTTCTGACATAAAACCGCTTATCGCTTCCCTTGTTTGTGACAGCTGGCAAACCTCATGGGACTCCCAAATTGATAACAAACTCCATGTCATCCAGCCCACCATTCCGATCAAACCCACCATCAACAAGCTCTCTCATGTCGACAACGTTCATATTACCAGTCTTAGAATAAGTCACACCCACCTCACTCACTCCCACCCTATTTTTGACTTTCCCCAACCACATCTGCAACAATCGCCACTGCATCCTCACTATTTATCACGCTCTCCTTGTTTGCCCCATGTACAACCTTCCCAGAGCTTCCCTCGCTCGCCACAATTCAATTGCTGAGTTCTTCCAGAAAAATCCTCCGGATAAAATTATCTCCTTCCTTCATCATGCTTCCCTTTACAACCATATTTAATTCCCCTCTTCCACCCCATCCCCACTTAGTTTTTGTTTCACCCATGCACCTCCTCTCTCGATCACAGCTTTCTGACTTTTGTTCTTGAATTTCTCTCATTCTCCCCCTGTTTTCTTTCCATCCTACCTCTAAAATGATCTAACCTCTCAGGCACAATTTGACCCTCGTTGTTGTGGTGCCATTAAGCAAACAAACAAACAAACAAACCTAATATAATGTGGCCAAAGTCAACACCTAATTAAAATTTACAAATGAAAGCATTACTCAGCCATCTCCATTAACAATCAAAACAAAGTTTTAAGAAGCAAATACGAGATATGATGAAAATACAATAACAAAAATGTCATTCCCAAAAGTAGCTCCAAGAAGAGAAATATTCCCTAAAATTCCTTGCCCAGCAGGTCCAATAAACCCACTAAAACAGGAGAACAAACTGTAAAATGAATTCTCACTAAAACAATTATCCCACCTCCAATAAGGGCTGAAACAAAAGGCCAAATCAACCAGTCTTCACAAGCTGAAAATATAAATAACATAACTCTTAACAATTAAAGACACAAACAAAAGAGCACAATTAACAAAGCATGTCATACGTAGAAATAAATAAATAATAACTTTATCACGAAGCCTATGGTGCTTCGTGTTAATCCACACCTATGTGTTGCACTATCTACCAGGCCTATGGTGCTTCGTGTTAATCTAGACATATATGTGTTGCAGTATCTTCCAGGCCTATGGTGCTTCATGTTAATCCAGCCATATGTGTTGCACTATCTACCAGGCCTATGGTGCTTCATGTAAATTCAGACATGTATGTGTTGCAGTATCTACCAGGCCTATGGTGCTCGTGTTAATCCAGACATATATGTGTTGCAGTATCTACCAGGCCTATGGTGCTTCATGTTAATCCAGACCTATTTTGTAATTGTTTTGCAACAAGGATACTGCTTGGATGTTCACGCTGTGGTTGATCATCTTTTTGAAGCCCGAATTAATTTCTAAAATGTTTTCCCACTCTATGTATAATATTATCATAATATTATGATCAATTTCACACCCCTTCCTCAAAATCAATAATTTGGATATTTTTAAGCCTATTTTGATATACGTGTAAGAAAGGTGTTAAATTGATCAGGAGACCATTACCATTCTCCATCTCCTGAGTCTCTTGACGTTATGGTTATGAGGGCTTGAAACCCCTTCCTTGCGCACTTCTGCAAAAAATAACTACCAAAATTAACACCCAAAATGCATATTTCAGTACTTTATCAACTTTTAAATCAAAGTGTAAATAAGTGTAGGGGTGAGTAACAGAATTGATGTTCGCCCACTAGTATGAGGCCGGTAAGAGAAAAGTGAGGCTTGAAACACAAGTACAGCGAAGTTGACTAGGCCTCCTAACTTACACATCCCCTCCCCCTCCCTTCCTCTTGGAATTATGGCCTTGAATAGTGAGATTCTTTTCCTGTTTGTTTTCTGAAAATTCATGGTCTACTTTTGTGGGAACTGTACCAGTTCCACAAAAATGTAATTAATTTTGATTGAACAAAAGTTTATTTTTCCCGAATTTTTTGGGGAAGCTTGGTTGCGATTTATCGTGATTATTCACTTGCAAACTTGGGCGATTAAATGATGAGTGTATTAAGTGCAAATCAACAGCAGTAACCCCCCCCCCCTCCCCTCCCCTCCATGCTACCTTTTTGAAGGGGAGCTGTAGCTGCGTCTGAGAAAAAAGTTTGGGGATTTGATGTAGTCATATACCCAAATGTTATTCTCATTTTTTTCCAGACTATAAAAATAATGAATTACATGTAAATACTAAGAATCATTTGTGGTATCTTCCTATTCATACATACCAACAAATTCTCAAACTTTGAATGGCTATTCTAGTAAAGGTATATGGACAGTCACGGTAGAGGTAACATTAGCTACATTGATTTGAAATCCCCGATAAAACATGAAGAAAGCAAAAAATTCATCAAAATCGCTTATAAATTGGCCATTTTACAGCTTTTTGTGCAAATATGCACATTTTTGTGTTACTCTTGTAATGTAAGAATGTTCTCATATGTAAATCCATTGTTTTTTAACCCTCTGCAATTTCTCTTGAAAAAAGCGAAGGTAAATCTAAAGGTTGTCTTATTTCATTTATCCTTCAGGCAACCCAAAAATCGCCTTTAAAAGCTTTACAGGCAGGTCAAGCATTGTCGCCAAAGATGAGGATTACAGCCGCATCTACCTTTGACCTACTTTCTTCTGGACCAACTTGTTTAGGCTTTAATTGAAGACAACCACCTGATGGCCATCATGGGGGAGAATCAGAAATCACTGAAGCCAAATCCAATGCTTCAGACTAGCATTTTTACCCGGTACTACTTTTTGTAAGTATTTTTAACAATATATATATATTTGTGTATATGTGTGTATGGGCAGGTTGGTCATAGCTGGAAAGTTGATTATGTGGAGTTTTCTTGAAGAAAATCATAAACGTAATGTAACTGTACTGAATCAGGCATTTTTAATTTTGTGTCTCTTCACAGTTGGCTGTTTCCATTGTTCAGGTATGGGTACAAACATATGCTGGAAATTCATGATATGTTTGAACCTCTGAAAGCAGATTCAGCTGAGGTTCTGTCGCGAAGACTCTCCCGGTAAGTAGTTTTGCTTTTGTCCGGTTTACGTTTCAAACATCAACAGCCTGCAGATTATACAAGACCAACCTTGAAAAAGGGCTATCGTGGCATTTTTTTTTTTTGTGGAAGATAGTAATAAAAAAGCAGTGGCATGTCTAAGGAGGGTGGAGGTGGAAGGGGGGGGCTTATCCCCCTAAAAATAGTATAGCCCCCCAAAAAATAATAAATTAAATTTTGCGAAATTTTCATAAAATCTTTATCAATTTTCGGGATTCTTTTTCTTTTTTGGGGAGCATTTTTGTGAAATCTTCAAATTCCAGGAAATTTTCTTCAAATTCCAGGAAAATTCTTTACTGTCAATTTCAAGAAATTTTCAGGAAATGATGCCAAAATCGAACAAAATTTCCAACAATTTGATGCATTTTCTTTTATGTTGATAATTTCACTTCAAAATAAAGCATGCATGCAACTGGGAAATAGAAACCCTTTCCAGGGGTGCATGGGCCCTACTGTTATGCCTCTGTCCTCCCTAATCTGAAACCGGCCTTCAGTGTTTTTTTGTTTTTTTTTGGGGGGGGGGGGAGGGTGGCTTAAGCCTCCTCAAAAACGAAAAGCTAGACCAACCTCTAAAAGAAAGAGAAAAAGTGATGTAGATTTTAATTTATTTACTATGAAATAGAATAGATACAATAAATAAAGACGATCTGCAACTTGGTTCCCCTGAAATAAATCCTACCCTCGCCAAATTTGACAGGTTGCAATATTACAGTATGTAAGTGATGGACGCTAACAATTTCTTAGCTTCGTTATTGAAGTTTCAGAACCGAATCCGGTGTTGTCAACATTCTCACCATAGTATGGTATACGCTATAGACACTATACATAGCTGCTATACAAGTAGGCCTACTGCAACTACTGAGTGAGAGCAAGGATGTTTGTATCTCTCTGTGAATCCTCAAAAAATATTTTGTTGTAATAAATATTTTCTATTAGGTTTCTGAAACAATAAAAATGTCTAAATAATACTATCTTTATATCACGTTTTAGAGCTGGCTTTTAAATTATCGGATTGGCACCGGACGTTGTCGTCTACATTTCTCAACGTTGCCAATTTACAAGACTTTTGCGAATAAAAACAACGCCATAAATTTCTGAATTAGCATTACTGAAATTGATTGTAGCATAGTAACCATGAGGATACAATCGTCAATAAATAGCACGTAATATGAAGTCTATATTCTCTTCATTTATTAAAATATCAAAAATAATTTTCCATTAAAAGATAGCGGATTTTGAGCATGGAGTTAATCTTGTCGCGTCCTGAGGGCCACGACAGAAAAACAGAAATTGACTGTTCAAACCGGGATAGGAAGTGAATGTACATCACGTTTGCACGCTTCTCTTCTCGAATAGTGTTTAGAGAACCAGGCAGGGGTGGGACCACCATATAATGTCCTCGTCCGATAGACGGTGAGCACTTTTCAACCATTGTTCACTTCTCCCCAAGGCTGGATGAGGAGTAGGAGCTGCAGACGACGTACTTCTGCTTTGATGTTCGGCATATTTGTGGAAAATTGAAGAATATTTTGGAAAGCCCTCAACCTGGGACCTCCAGCATCTCAGTTGTGTGCTCTACCAACTGAGCTTACCGAACATGTTTTTGTTTTGCATGTTTATTTGTACAGTGGTTTACTCAGGACATGTAAACAAAAAATAATTTGGTCCATGTGATCAATTTTTTTTGGGATAAAAGTCAAAATTGTGACATTTTTAACCTTTTGGGGATTGCGGAGGTTGATAAATCCGCCCAGCGCAAACGCACACTACAGACTGTGGGTGGATATATCCGCTCAGCACAAGCGGGCACTACAAACTGCGCATGGATATATTTGCCGATTTGACTTGTTTGTTGATTTTAAGCTATTACTGCACTAACTACTTCACTTTTTACAAACATAGAAACCAGCTAAATCATTTCAGGGAGCATAGCCAACTCGAGATATGCAGGAATTTGTGTTCTTTTTTAAGCCGCAGCGCCAAGCCGCGTGAACCAAAGAAAAAAAAAAATTATGTGGAGTTACGTACGGACCCAGATGCACTCATTAGGCAGAGAGCTCATCAACTTCCATCCATTGTGTGCTGAACACAATAGCCTCTATTCACTGCGAGATGGTGGAGAATCTTGCGGTAATGTTACATGTAAATGAGTGAATTTGAAATTTTGAGAAAGTTAATAACTTAGTAAAAAATGAAAACAAATAAAGTAAAACACGAAAGAAAATTGCCCAAAAATTATAGAATAACAACAAATGAAATTCTGGCGAAAAAATCTTTGCTCCGTGTTTTGAAAATACACGTGACTTCCATTAATATAAAGTATGCATAAAATCCGAATATTCATCAATTCATCAGTGCCTCTCCTGGTCCCAATGACAAATAATTGGGTACAAATAAATTGAGGCCTTAATGCCTTAAATTTTCTCAAAAGTACCAACCTCTTCAGTGTGCTTTTTTCATCTATCTTGCAAGAAATCCTTCTTTCCCCAGTTTTTATTTGCCCTCTTTCATACAGAAGACTTGACCTTAAGCCTTAGCTTTTACTACTTCCCACTACTATTGAACATAAGATGAAATACATTGAAGCTTACTGATAATATACACAAGGTCTTGTAAAGACACATAAGTTGTAGATTTCATTGATTATTTGTACTCCTGAAATGATATTTTGAAAGGTATAACCTCAAAAAGGTAATAAATTTCATTTGTATCAAAGTTTCAGACATTCAGTTATGATAAAACTTTATTAGAACATCAATATTTTAATAACAATTACTCCTAAAACCTTCCACCAATGAAAAACAACTTGACTCACTGATATACAGAAGTAGAGAGGCATTGTGCTATACAAGTTCAACTTAATACTTGGCAGCTTGATGGCTTAATTTATAATGTTCAAACAACACAAATCCTAAGATTTTGAATTCTCAAACATGTCAAGTTTCCTCAAAAGAAATACTCAATCTGAATTTTTGTATTATGATTAATTGACAAATCACTGACAAAACTATGAGGTTTTTCTTATTATTTTGTTCGTTCAGAAAGTCTAAAACTAGTAAAAGTGACAGACTGGCCTTGTAGATTGATTAGATATTATAATTTGGTATCCAGATGCAAAATATTTGGTATCCAGATGGAAAATATTTGGTACCAAGCCACAAAAGTTATCTGGCAACCCTAGTAGTAGTATTTACTTGGTTGGAAATGTGACCTGAGGTCATCAGACCACATAGCAACCAGGCGTATTCACCCCGCATTGGAGTGAATCGATCAGCTGTATTTGTTTACATGCCAACATACTGCACACAGTAAACACATACGGACTTGCCACTAAATCACGCAAAGCTTTGTTTTCACTCCAGAAAATAATCCTCTTGGAATACTACTCCCCCCTCCCCCCCTCCCCCCTCCTTCCATCTCCCCCAAAAAAAAAGGAAAAAAGAAAAAAAATCCCCATAACAACAGAATTATCAAGGCAAAGCAGTTGGAACTTTGACGCAAATTTAGATACTTTACGTGTGCGTGCAACACAAAGCTTATACATTTCACATAGCATTCATGTACGTATGTACGTGTAATGTATTTATTGTACTATTATGTACGTGCGTACAAGCTTATGAAGGTAATATGCGTACGTATTGTTGTTGTTTACAATTTTCCCTGCAGCTGATGGGTTGGTTAGTAAAAAGAAAAATTCTTCTATGGATGGTGACAACGGGTTGTGGGATATCTTATGTACATCATCTAAATCATGAAAATCCTATGATTAAAACTGTCTATAGATTTCACCTGTATTATCAGGTCAGAAGATTATTAAAAGAAATGGGCTGTCCTGCTCCATTTTAAAATTACTGGTCCGCTTTCGAGAACAACATAGATATGTCTGCCTATGAAAATATGTGGACAGTTTCATGTTTCACCCCGTTCCATGTGGAAACAACATGATAAACACAGCAATGGGTTGGGAACTGCATACTAATATGATGGTGGCAAACGTATTCCAGTGCCTGACAATGATTATGATAATTCTAGCTTAAACAACCTTTATAATAATTGGAATGATTATTCGAGTGCTACAGAGATGAGTTTTGGTGATCATCCATCTAAGTATACCGTTGTATATATAGCTCAGAGTAATAGTGTAAGCAATGCTTGGAAAGGGTTTATTCTCGGTAAAGGTAAAGAAATATAAGATGAGGATGAGGAGATGTATTGTGTCATTGGAGGACCTGGTAGATTTACAGATATCGGCGTAGAAAGGATCAATGATTCTATCTGAATATATATATAGGCTATACTAGGAGCCCAAATTTAGACAAAAACAAACATGCTCGCCCCTGGAACTGGAACTGATATGCACGACGACAATTTTTAAATATTGTTGAAGATTGTATTAACTCACCTGTTGAATTACAATGCAGCATAAATCGCTATCAAGATTCTTTGCAATAGGCACGAAGTAGTCCAAACTTCATACTTGGGGAAGATCTGTACCTTATACCTTCGGATATGAATTTACGCATTGGAAAATACGAACGCTATAATAACAATATCCAAATAGTGGAATTATCAGAGATGAAGACGGTTGGTTTAGGTTTTAAGCCACCTGTTAATCTGAACAGTGGCCGAGGGGATCTGGAGGACTCAAGGGAGCCATAGTTATGCCAGTGTACACCCCGGAGCTTCGCATTGAGTCGCCTCATGGCTCTTAATCCAGGGAGCTGACAGGTGACTCAGGGGAGCCGGTAGGCGATCCAAGGTCTTCAATCTTACCCACAAATGCAGTAAATCATGAAAATAAAAAGGCAGCCCTAGTTGTTGAAATTCTAACCATCAGTGGAATTGGTTATATGCTTTATGGGTACTAAGAAGATACTTCTTTTTGTAGGTACATAAAAATCAAGAACCTTACACCAGTAATGAGAGTCCAGACATGTTCAGCTAGCCATCCAACAGAACAGCTTATCAGAGTAAATAACCACGATGCTGCGGCTCCCATGATACCCGGAAGCGCTTCTAGTGTTCTTGCTCCTAAGTTTTTGAAAAGATCTTAAAGATGTATTAATTTATCTTTTATCCATTGTTTTATATTTTTATCTGGTGCAGGCTCCCGACTGAGCTCTGGTTTAGGTTCAGGGTCTGGCCCTGGGCTAAGAGTACCACCGTGAATGCCAGCAATGATAGATGCGACAATAGTGCGTATAGCTAAAGCCATTGCAGATGAAATACTAACAATGGTGATGCCTTGTTCTCTAAATAGCATTGTTATTTTTTTTTCAATGTGGTATTATCTTGTGGTATTCTGTTAATAGTTTCTGTTATTTGATTTATTTGACTTCGTAAAGCTTCACTGTTTTGGCTAGCAATTTTCAGTCTTGTCTCTCTCTCTCAGCTTCTAGGTCTTTCAGCCTATCTCGTGTCTCTTTGTCTTGCGCTTCATTCCCAGTCCTTGCATATTTAGTGAGATTTCTACGCTCTTCAAAAATTTCATTATCTAAGCTAGTCAACTTGCCTAGATTATTTACTAGTTCTCCTCTTGACCGAGTTAAAGCTTCATGTAATGCTAGCAGCTCATGAAGGGGAAACCCTTCAGTTTTAATTTATGCTTCTTTTACATCAAGAGGTTAATTTAATTTTTCTTTTACCTGTTCAACAGTATGAGCAGTTTGTGGTAAGTCTTGCATAGTTATTTCTTCTGGTTGGCCTATGTTGTTAATCTCCTCTCGAACCTTTGGTTTCATCTTGGTGGGGGGCGGTGCGTAATCGACAAGATTTATATCACTTTTTATAAAATCAGCACCGTATTTTCCCTTCAACGTAGCTAGTGATTAAAAAATTGGAGGTGTTATTTTTAAAGGTAAGTTCATTATTCTTGAAATAAAGTTTTCCACCATCATATGTAAATTTTCCATATTCAGTAAGAGTTGGTTTCAATTTATAATTTTCTGTAATAGCATTATAAAATGCATCTACTTTGGTTTCTTAATAATTCATTTTGTTGTCCTGATAAACTCAGATCATTTGAACTGTGCATATCAAGTCACTCTAAATCTTCTCTTGAAGTACTTATGAGCCTACCAATATCATTTTCTTTATCAAAGGCATGCTCCTGATAGTCATCAAAATCTTCTAACTTGAAGAATAAAAATCTTCCAATTCGAATCCTTCTCCCATAATTTATTCTTTTAAATGATATTTTTTACAAATAAAAATGTCTGAAACTTATGGACACAAATTGGCTATTAAAGGCACAAGGCAAACTGTTGTAATCACAAATAATTCAAGTACAATTGATCAAAATAAATTATTAATGGTGCAGTTTCTAAAATCAGGCTCTGATGATGTTATAGTGCCGGGAACCACAAAATTATCATTCTCTTTAAGGTTAACCTCAGAAGATGATGATAATAGAACCATTGTCAACAATATAGGAAGAGCCATTGTTAAAAAATTGCCATAAAGTCCGAAGGTAACAAAGTTTATTCACTTGATGACGCAGTATTTTCCATTCTTATAAAGATAGTGGTTACCTCAAGATCAACTGATGAATATGTCATATCAGAGATAATATCTCAATAAAGATGGGACTGTAGCGGATAATATTGGAAAGCTAAGAGTGAATGCTGGTGACAAAAGCGCAGGTTTAAACGACAGGAAAGATCAAGCTATTGCTCTAGCTTATGACAACAGATTATGTATTTCTTTGAATTTTGAAATGCTTCAGATCATATGCCATTTTATTAATCGGGTTTGGGTGATTGATTGAGTTATGAATTAACATTCAATAATTTCTCCAGAATTATAAAGAGCACAGGTAATAATGCATCCTATGTAATAGGTGAAATTTGTTAGGAATACGAAGTGCTTACCAATCCGGAGTTAGCCCGAACAATAAGAAACCAATATAAATCACCAACTGTTATATATTATGAATGTGCTCTTCACCATAGACAAACAACACTAAACAATAGCGATACTATTTGGAATATCAATCTTAATACTCCTGCCAGCCTGTTTATCTTTATAGATCCCTCTGATGATGGTAGTGGTGCCGCTAACAAGAAAGACACAGAAAAATATTATAACCCAAAAGTTAAGAAAACAATTACTATAGAAGGTAAACCAAATCAACTTTACACCCATGGGCTTCACAGATACCAACATTGGGATAAGATAAACAAACATTTTGGTGATTCGGCCACCGAACATGGAATGCATGTGGCAAAAGCTCTGAATATATCAAATGTTAAATTACATGACTTTTTAAAGACAAAATATGCCCTTTGGTTAGATATGAGAAGCACTGACAATAATAGTTTACATGTAAGAGGATGACGAGTTGAAAACGGCTCAGAAGGAATCACGATTCAACTTGAGAGAACTGTTGAAGCAGCGGGAGAGTTATTATGTAACATTTATGTTATTATGGATACACAACTGAATGTAGAAAATGGAAGATTTTAGGTTCTGTTTACTAAAATAAAAATGGTTTCTTCTTGTGAATTGTTTCCAATGTTTCCACATTCAGCCTTAATATGTGGACAAACAGGTTGTGGTAAAACATGATTTATTTTAGATTTATCAGTAACTCCTCAGGAGGAGGGGGAATATTTACACTTTTTTGAACATATTGTTATAATTTGCCTGATAATTAAATGGAATCGAGCATATCAAAACAGAACATGGATTTGGTGGGATGATGAAGTGTACCTTGTAATATGGAAAATGTTTCTTTACATGAAACAATAGAAGCTTTTTATAAATGTTTTTTGGGAGATGAAACTTTGTTTATCATTGATAATTGTTCCGCAACAAAAGAATTGAAATTTAGAGAGAGAAAAAAAATCAAGAATGGGAGCTCTGCGACTGAAGGAGGTCTTGAAAAATGCATGATTAGTGAATTGGCTTTTAGCAGTCGGCATACAAACCAGTGTTTGGATTTTTTCACAAAAGAACAATTTAGTTCTGAAAGATTTCAGAGAGCAAATAAAATGGGCTTGTCTATTGTATTGTAAAGACAGAGATTCATTTCAAAACTGCTTGCGAGAAAATGATATTATTCCTGTTGCGGACACTCGAGATGAAGTTGCTGGTGTACTGAGAAAAACAAAAACATTCAAAATTGATTTTAAAACCAGATCAACTAACAGATTATTGTATAATTCATACTTGCAGGGAAATTTGGCTTGAAACAATGTTCAGTAAGAAAAAGAAGCTTCTCTCTGTTTTTCAGCCAGAGTAGTTAGTAAGTTAGTTGTACTGATCTCCTGTTTATTGTAACTTAAATTTACTGTTAGATTTTAAGGAAGATGTATTAAACAGAAGATCAGCGCTGATGCCAATTAGTGCTGATATTCTGTTTAAATGTTGTTTAATGTCTCTTAAATTTTAACAGTAAATTTAAGTTACATTAATCAGGAGTCAGTACAATTAACTTACTATGCTACTAAAGCACATACCTCTGCCCCAGTGCAATTCCAATATGCCTACAGTAGAATAATTTTAGAGTTTATTTGATCACCCATTCCCAATATAATCTATCTCAGAAATCCTAGATCCACCAAGATTCATCCCCAAGTTTTGATGTGTAATGAACATTTGCAATATGAACACTTAAAGATAATCTTTTGACTGGATTTCTTCCAAGGCCATACCATTGTTTTCAATTTTATTCAAGTGAACCATCATTGTTTGAGTTCTTTTCAGTCAGGATTCACATTCCATAATTTTCCATTGGCAGAAACCAATTGTTTCATTTTCATTGATTCCAGAGAACACTTGATGTAAGTCTATGAGTCCAGAAAATTGATTGTTTAGATCTTCATTCAGAGTGCAAAGTCATTGTGCAGCACATTTCATTGAAAAGTTTTAACTTAGTCTTGACAACTTAGTGTTGCCAGATCTCATCCTAAAACATCCCCACCCCTCAATTTCTTCCCTTTTCCTGTTTCAATTAGTCCGAAATTTTAATCACTTCTTTTAATCACTTCTTCATGAAACAGTAACAAAACCACACACCCAATTTAATTCAAATCAAATAATCAGTTCTAGAGATATCTTGGTGACAGACAAACAAACAGAGGCAAAACATGTCCCCACCCCCTCATTTACACCCTTTCCCTGTTCCGATATGTCTCACATTTAAATTACTTCTTCCTAAAGCTGTAACAAAACCACACACCAAATTTAATCCAAATCCAATCATCAGTTCTTGAGATATCATGATGACAAACCAACACAGGCGAAAACTTAACCTCCGTCCAACTTTGTTGGCGGAGGTAATAACGGGATAATAAGATCAACATATGAGAATAAAGGACTCAAATGTTATGTCATTGTAAAGAGAAATTATTTCTGTACATACAGAAAGTTAGTAAGTTATATAAACAACTAAGTTTTTACAAATGGTTGAACAAAATGGTAAAATGATAAAATATTGCTTAAATTTGCATTTTTGATTAAATTATTCTTACTATGGACATGTATTGTCGATTTTTTATAAAGTACTTCCAACTTGCTATAATTTTAGTTTGAAAGTATAGTTTTCAAACTTTATTTTTCTCTAAAAGTGTCCTGTCCCCAACAAGAAAATTCCGAAATTGTATTTAGTTCCCAAAAGGTCCAATCTATAAAAGTTCAAAAAAGACTGTGTTGATGAAAAATAAGTCAATTGCCAGAATTATTGGTATTTTCAATTTTCCCAGACTTTAATCTTAATTGCAAGTTTCTGTCCGATTTTTTGTGTTCATATTATTATGTCTTGATCTATTAAACTTATATCATCATGAATTGGCATACAGTATATTCTTGAATGACTACAGTAGGTCTGAAAATACACTCACTTCATTAAAGGACATGAAGTCAAATATTCTAGTTTGATACATGATGGAGAATAAACAAATAAACCAACTACCAAAAACCCCATCATAACATCTTATTCCATTCTCAAGTTTTAAGTTGTAACATGGGCGCTGCTATTTTGTGTTGAAATCATGCCAGTGATGACATAAATTGCCTTATGTGCCAACACACATAATGTATTTCTGTAGAATTACTTTTGAAATTTTCTTTTCAATATGTTTTGTCATGAAGTTCTAATTGCATGCATCATTAATATCATATACAAGTAAAAGTTCATAGACCCATGCAAAGGAAAAGTTTCTTAGAAGTTAGAAAATTTGAAACAGATTGTTAAGAAATACATTGATATTCTAATCTGTATTAGGTGTATGACATAATTTTTTAGAGGGTGTATGAACAAAATGGCTGCTCCCATGTAAGTATTATATTGACAGAATGTTTTGATAAATTAGAAAATATATGCTAAATTGTTTTGTACAATGTGAAATTTCTTCAAATGACTTATAGTTTATTATACCATATGAAGAAAAAGCCAGACTTTATGCCTCCTTTAATTTTTCTATTCTTCTCCAGAGAGTGGGATAAGGAGTTACAAAAGCACTTAGAGACAGGGAAGAAAGCCAGCCTGCTGTCTGCAATTTACAAAGTTTTTCACATCCCCATGTTCCTGGTAGCAATTCCTGTGTTTCTTGAGGTAAAATGTAATTTATTTATTAAAATACTCTCCACTTTAGCTTATGGTTAGAACACTAGTAGGAATGTTGTAGATTTCAATCTTCGCCAGGTCATGCAAAAGTAACCTTCGTGCATAGCATAAAGGAAAAGGGTCAAAACACCTGTTTTCAAAACTTGTGTGCCCCTCCCCATGAACTTCTTAGAATCAGCCACACATACACATTTCATTTTTTTGCAGTTCTGAATCCAGAATTGTTTCATGAGGAAGGCACCATTTGACCTCTTGAATTTTTGTAGTATACTTGACACATAAAAGTATCACTATGTGGCAATAGATATGCTAGCCTGGGTTGGGGGTTAAGATATATATAAACCAATCACTCCACCTAATAGATTATGATGCTTCATCCATATAAAGAATATATATATACATATGTATGTATGTATGTATGTATGTATGTATGTATGTATATATATATATGTGTGTATATATATTATATGTATATATATATATGTATATGCAGGAGTTGGCATTAGAACTCCTGATATATGTATATGTGTATATATAAATATATATATATATATATATATATATATATATATAAATATATATATATGTATATATATATATATATATATATATATATATATATATATATATATATATATATATATATATATATATATATATATATATATATATATATATATATATATATATATATATATATATATATATATATATATATATATATATATATATATATATATATATATATATATATATATATATATATATATATATATATATATATATATATATATATATATATAAATATATATATATGTATAGATAGAAATATGGAAAAGAATAATTGACACTTGTATAGCCAACATGATTTTACACTTTAAGATGAACTTGAATTTTCGGAAGCCCTGCTCCTTTCGTCAGAAGTGTGTGAATAGTAAGATAAGTAAGATATCTAGGCTAATTAGCAAAAACTGGGTAGTATGACAAAAAAAGCAAAATTTGGCATTGTTTACAGTTTGACGCTGTTCACTATCAGATTCTGTTGACATGCGTTTTCGGGTGTCTATCCTATGTTCTGTTGATGTCTTGCTTCAGTTATTACTAACAGGTTGTTTCCTGTTCCTTTGTTATGACTAGGTGTGGTTTACTATTTTATAGTAGTTTCTATTCAGAGGTTATTTGTCCTTAAGAGGATAAGGATTCTAGTCCTTTAAGTAGGATAAAGCTAGTGCGAGTTTTAGGAAATTGGGCTTCGACCTGAACTCCCTTTCGATCCTTGGTTGCAA
>JAIGNY010002082.1:527500-632500 GCA_020152595.1 Chiridota heheva | reverse complement strand
ACTTCTCTCAAAAAACAACTCCATCCATCTTTAGGATTTATGCTTGAAACATAAAAGCCTGACTTCAAGGTGGAACAAAATGATATACAATATCACATACTGGTGATGTTACAATATCACATACTGGTGATGTACAATATCACATACTGGTGATGTACAATATCACATACTGGTGATGTACAATATCACATACTGGTGATGTACAATATCACATACTGGTGATGTACAATATCACATACTGGTGATGTACAATATCACATACTGGTGATGTACAATATCACATACTGGTGATGTACACTTATCACATACTGGTGATGTACACTTATCACATCATACTGGTGATGTATAATATCACATACTGGTGATATACAATATCACATACTGGTGATATACAATATCACATACTGGTGGTGATGTACAATATTACATACTGGTGATGTACAATTATCACATACTGGGATGTACACTTATCACATCATACTGGGGATGTACAATATCACATACTGGTGATGTACAATATCACATACTGGTGATGTACACTTATCACATCATACTGGGGATGTACAATATCAGATGACTGCAAAACCGCCATCAAGAACAGGAAAAGAGCCCTCAGGAACTTTAAAACTAACCCTACCACCCATAACCTTAACCTCTTTCGCATCAGCCGTGCCAAGGCCAGACGCACTATCAAGGACAGTAAAACCAACACTTGGAACAACTTTATCTCTTCTCTCACCACCAACACCCCCACTAAGAAGATTTGGAGAATGGTTAACAGCTTCCACGGCAGAGTAGGCAAATCTTCCATCTCCCATCTCTCTTGGAATGGAGACCTTCTCACCGCAAAAAGACATCGTTGACCACCTCGCCGCCTCTTTCAGCAACATCTCGCCTCGACCAACTACTCCAATGCTTTCAAAATCAAAAAGCTTGCGATGAAGCCCGAGAATCACTTTTCCTCTGACAACCCGAAAGCTACAACACCCCTCTCACCCTTTCTGAATTAAACCAAGCCATCAGCGACGCTGGCTGCACCTCCAAGGGCCCAGATAACATCCCCTATCAGTTTCTGAAACACCTCCCCATCAAAGCCACCACTACCCTACTCACCATCTTCAACCACATTTGGTCCTCACACTCCTTTCCCCTATCTGGAGGACAGCTATTGTCATCCCTTCCTTAAACCGGGAAGAATAGCACCGACCCCACCAGCTACCGACCCATCGCCTTACTTGCTGTCTCTGTAAAATTATGGAAAAGATCATTAATCAGAGACTAAACTGGTTCCTCGAGACCAACAGAATCCTCTCCTCACCAAAGCGGCTTCCAAAACGCCGCAATACCCTAGACCAGTTAATTACGCCGACACCGCTATCCGGGAATCCTTTGCAAAAAGGAACACCTCATTGCCATATTTTTTGACCTCGAAAGCTTTCGACACTACTTGGAAATACGGCATTACCCGAAACTTCACACCATTGGCCTCAGAGGCCACCTCCCATCTTTATTCAAAACTTCCTCTCACCCAGGCAGTTCCAAGTTCAGATTGGCCACACCCTCTCCAAGCCGTACCCCAAGAAGAGGGCGCCCCAAGGCAGCATCCTCTCCCCACTCTCTTCAACCTGAGCATTAATGACATCGGGAATGACCTTGGCCCCAGCATCAAACGTACCCTCTGGGCGTGGATGACTTCACCATCTTCTACTCCTCCCTAGCTTTCCTATTGTTGAAAATAGGCTTCAAACCAGCCTCAATCAGCTGCAAGTCTGGAGCAACAATAACGGTTTTAGATTCTCCAAAGACAAGACAGTCTGCATGCACTTTTGTCATTTCAACAACCTCCACCCCAACCCGAACTTTGTGCTCAATGGGAATCGCATCCCTAAAGTTGAAAACACAAAGTTCCTTGGTCTAACTCTAGACCCCAAGCTCACCTACAAGCCACACATCACCAACCTGAAACTAAAATGCAATAGCTCCCCCAACCTCCTCCGACTGCTCTCCAACACTACTTGGGGAGCGAACCGCTATGCTCTCCTCAAAATTTTCAGGCTCACCATTCGTGCAAGCTTGACTATGGCAATATTGTTTACTGTGTCGCTCACAACTCATACCTCAACCACATTAACACCATCCAAAATGAAGCCCTCAGGCTTTGTCTAGGAGCCTACAGGACCTCCCCAATCACTAGCCTTCATGTTGAAGCCAACGAACCCCCTTTCTACTTAGATGTAAAAGCTTAGCCTCTCTATGCTTTTAGAGTCCTCACCAACACCCAGAACCCTGTTTACAACCTCATTAGGTACCCCAATTTCTCCTCCCTCTTTGATAGGACTAAAACCCTATCGCCCCTTCAGCTTACGCATTAAATCAGACCTCTTTCAACTTGGCATCAACCCCGCCACTCGGCACCTATTCCTGGCCCACTTTTCCGCCTTGGGCCACCCCCTTCCTTCTGTCCACCTAGACCTCTCCACTTATAACAAAACTCAAACTCACCCTAATCTCTTCATCAATCTCCACAACCAAATCAAAGACCAACTCTCAAATTACACCTCCATCTATACTGATGGCTCCAAGGAAGGCAACAAGACAGCTGCTGCTGCCATCATCCAAGACATCACCCTCAGTAGCAGACTTCCTGACCACTCATCCATCTTTTCAGCCGAGGCTAAGGCCATTCTCCTCGCCCTCAACTTTATTGAGTACTCTCCTCTTAGTCACTTTGCCATTTTCTCTGACTCTAAGGCTGTTCTTACTTCATTACTCAATCTTAAATGGGATAACCTCACCTGCCACCTCCTCCTCCGAAACTCTTTTCTCCCACCCTCTGCAGGAAAAGTGTTCTTTTCTTCTGGATACCCAGCCATGTTGGCATCCCTGGCAATGACAGGGCTGATACAGCCGCTAAGCTTGCCCTTAACCTCCTCCCTTCCCCTTTTCCCAAATCCTCTCTGACATCAAACCGCTTATCGCTTCTCTTGTTCGTGACCGCTGGCAAACCTTATGGAACTTCCAAATTGATAACAAACTCCATGTTATCCAGCCCACAATCCCGATCAAATCCACCATCAACAACCTTTCTCGTACGACAACGCTCATATTACCCGCCTTAGAATTGGTCACACCCACCTCACTCACTCCCACCTCCTTATTGGTTCCCCAACCCCTCTGTAACAATTGCCACTGCATCCTTACAATCCAACACGTTCTCCTTGCTTGCCCCCTGTACAACCTTCCCAGAGCTTCTCTCGCTCCCACAACTCAATTGCTGAGTTCTTCCAAAAAAATCCTCCAGATAAAATAGTCTCCTTCCTTCAGCATGCATCCCTCTACAACCATATTTAATCCTCCTCTTCCACCCCCTCTCTACTCTGTTTTTAGTTTTTCCCATGCACCTCCTCTCTCGATCACAGCTTTCTGGCTTTTGTTCTTGAATTTCTCTCATTCTTCCCTGGTCTCTTTCCTTACTACCTCTAAAATGATCTGACCTCTCAGGCACAATTTGACCTTCGTTGTCGTGGTGCCGTTAAGACCTCATCAAACAAACAAACAAACAAACAATATCACATACTGGTGATGTACAATATCACATACTGGTGATGTACACTTATCACATCATACTGGTGATATACAATATCACATACTGGTGATGTACAATATCACATACTGGTGATGTACAATATCACATACTGGTGATGTACAATATCACATACTGGTGATGTACAATATCACATACTGGTGATGTACACTTATCACATACTGGTGATGTACAATATCACATACTGGTGATGTACAATATCACATACTGGTGATGTACAATATCACATACTGGTGATGTACACTTATCACATCATACTGGTGATACACAATATCACATACAAGGAAGTGAAAGCACTGAAGAATCACTTGAAAAGATTTGGGCCAGTTTTGTTGTTTACATATCCAAAAGACAAGCATGAAAATGCTATCAACAATAGCTTCCAACGACAAAATTTCTTTCAAAATTTCTGGTCATATCTTCTGCTTGGCATGCTAGAGGTTGCAGTTTTAATTTAATTGGGTCTTCATTCACTAGTGCTTCACAACTAGTTATCTAGCGGCCCTAGGCATCTCTATATAAACTTAGCTATTGAAAAAGGGATGTAAATCGTCAGCAATTATGTGTATGACCCTCTTGTTCATCACCTTTGATCCTAACAGGCTTTAAGGTTGAGTAACAACGCCCTTGCTGAAACTACTGTTGGTCAGCTAGTCAATATCCTGTCAAACGATGTCAACAGATTTGACAATGTAAGTATGGAGGCAAACAGTTCATAGATCGTGTCTTTGTGTTTACAGGTATAGGGGCAGGTAGATGTATGAAAGAGCATTGATTCTGAGCAGAAGCATCTTTAAATGGTCACAATAACACTCTTTTAGTATTTTTTAAGTCATGACAACAAATCAACATGCAAAACTTTTCAGCATATACAAAAGTGATGTTTGAATACAGCTAAAATCCTTTAATGTAATTGTTTATATTTCTTTCCCAAATTTCAAATATGAAATGTTCTCATATCATGTGTTCTACTGCTTAATCTGGGTTACAGTCAAAATAATATCCAAGTTTCTGCTCACTATTGCCATCTTCTCCCATTCGAAATATTTTGGGGAAGGACTGAAACACAGTGAGTTAACATTTAGCAATTTTCTTGTTCTCCCTTTCTGAGGTCACAAAATATTGCAAAACTTATGTTAATTAAGTGTCCAAGTTCTAAAATGCTTAAGTTCTATGCAATTCTGATTGGACTGTTTTCATGGTTTTTCATCAATTTTAAACCATCTTAAACAATTTAAGCTCATGTTTTTGCTATTGTGCCTATTGATATATCTTTAAGATCAATCAAATTGAATTTAGTGTCTATTTTATCAGATGTATGTTATTGATTTTACTTAAAATAGTACATTGTTATGTTTGTGATTTTTTTAAAATATTTTGTATCATAATGTTGACTCTACTTTTATTTATTTACAGGCTCCTGTATTCTTTCACTTTATGTGGGTAGCTCCAATCCAGATGATCATCCTACTAGCCATTCTTTGGTCCCAGATGGGTCCTTCGTGTATGGTAGCATTCTTCACGCTGATTTTGATGGTACCAACTCAATCTTTTATGGGTAAAACATTTTCAAAACTAAGGTAAGTCAAAAACCTTTTAGAATTTAAGATTTACCATTCTCATAGCATTGCAATTTTTTTACAGTTAATCTCTTGCAATGCCTGGGCTACTACATCCTTTACACAAAAAAAACCCCTGAAAAGCTGGGTTTGTAATCACACGTGAACATTAGTGGAAAACATCCTCTTTTTGTATGTGAAAACTTTTGCAGTGGTTGTCATTTATATCTCACACATGTTGAATATATAACTTTCCGGTGTATTTAAATAACTCAACAATTGTGGGAAACGGTGTCATAACCTGTGGCTAAAAATGTAGCAATGCATGAAGAAAAAAAAGAAAAAAACAACACTTTTCAGAATTATTTACACTTTTTATGTGGTTCAAATATTAAAATTATGTGGGGCTTATGTGGTAATGTTGAAAAAAGGTGTGTCAAAGAGTGTTAAGTTCACACCTTTTAACATCAATACATGCATGATGGCCTGTACATTTCTCTCACATTTTCACCTATGAAAGTTTTAGTAGTAAGAGTAGGGCTATGATCATGCCTTGCCTCCAGAATCACTTCATGCATAGTATGCATGGTATCCATCTTGCATGAGACTGCTTCAGCCGGTCTGGCACTGCTTCAGCCGGTCCGGCACTGCTTCAGCCGGTCCGGCACTGCTTCAGCCGGTCCGGCACTGCTTCAGCCGGTCCGGCACTGCTTCAGCCGGTCTGGCACTGCTTCAGCCAGTCTGGCACTATTAATCAAATTGCTGAAAAGTCTGTTTCTTCTAGAATTAAACAGATCTTGCCAGACCTTATCAGTTTCGATCAAACCGGTTTCATAAAAGGACGATACATTGGTGAAAACGTCAGACTTGTTATGACCTCATTTCTTTTTGTAATGACAATTTAATCCCGGGTACTTTGCTATTCTTCGATTTTGAAAAAGCATTTGACTGTCTCGGTTGGTCTTTTATTTACAACACCCTTAAGTGTTTTAACTTTGGTCCTTCTCTAATACATCATAGTAATCTTGTATGGATTACAACCCTTTATAGTAATGCAACGTCGTGTGTAACGAACAATGGTTTTCCAATTGTTTTTGTGTATCTAGAGGTGTTTGGCAGGACTGTCCTCTAAGCCCTTACTTATTTATCATTTGTACTGAGATTTGAATGCATTGATTCATTCTAATAATAATATTCATGGTATTTCTATTTGCAATGTACCTCACAGTGCTCGCTACGTGAAACTTATATTGTGCTTTGTGACTTTTCTAAGATCTCTGGGCTTAATGTTAATTTGGATAAGTCTTACCTTTTTTCTCTGGGTCCTTTTGCCTTCAATTGTCCAAATCACTTACAAAATTCATTTTATAGTATATGCAAGGGCCCCATTACTTACCTAGGTATTTCCTTCAAGCTCCATCATGACGATTTCTTTAGTTTAATCTATGTTCCAAAGCTTTCCATAGTTAAAAATCTTTTGCATTCTTGGGCGGCTCGTGACCTTACTACTATTGGTAGAATTCAGATCTTGAAATCGTTTGCTATCTCTCAAGTTGTGTATCCTTTATCTGTACTTCCAAACCCTCCAGATAGTTTTTTTGATGATTTAAACTCTTATTTTCTTCAATTTCATTTGGAACAATAAGCCTGATAAGGTAAATAGAATAATTTTGTGTAATGATAAGTGAAATGGTGGGTTAAATATGATTGATTTAAAAGGTTTTGCTAAGAGTCTTAAATGTAAATGAGTGAAAATGTACCTTGACGACAGTAATAAGCCTTGGAAAATGCTTTTTGATAGTTCCCTTAGAAAGTATGGTGGTTGTTTTCTTTTTAACTGTAATTTCTCAGAGTGTGACTCAAAATTTCAAACAGTTTTATTTTACATGTATGTCAAGCTTGGTCTTCCTATAATTTCAAATAATCCAGTAATAATAACTTTTTTACCCAAAGTGTTCTCAATAACTCGTATATTAAGATTGATACAAATGTTTTGTTTAGTAAGACGTTCTAAGACAACAATGCGTATTTGGTTAAGATTTCTTTAATGAAGATGGTTGCTCCCTTAGTTTTGATCTTGTTACCACGGAGTTTAACATAACCTTATTACAGTATAATGTGAAGATAAATTTATGAAAAAGCCTCCTTTCCCAAAAGTTCCCTAAAATAACATTTGTAATCTCAAATGCTCTGGTAGAGTAAGGGTTAATTGTATAGTAGTAGAGATTATTTATTTGACTCTACCCATATAATAGAGTAAGTATTTTTTTGAGCTCTTATCAGCTCTGGTTGTCCTTGTTAAAAATTCACTGGAATGCTATTGCTTGTGTTTCATACTTTGTGCTATATTGATCTTCAAACCATCTGCTAGTGCTTTTTGTTATGATGTTTTTTTTGTTTTGTTATGTCTATAATCAAATGACAATTATTTGTTTGTTTCGAAAAATGTATATACTGTAATATAAATGATGCTGTAATGCTATGTTGTAACGAGACAATGCAGAGAACAATAGAAAAGATGGAGAAGAAAAAATTACAAATCATATCAATTTTACAAATCATCAATTTTAACAAATTATATAAATTGATATCAATTTGACAAATTATATAAATTTTACAAATCATCAATTTTACAAATTATATCAATTTTACAAATCAATTTTGACAAATTATATAAAATGATTTCAATTTGACAAATAATATCAATTTGACAAATTATATAAATTTTACAGATCATCAATTTTACAAATCATCAATTAAAAAAATTGTATTAATTTTACAAATCATCAATTTGACAAATATCGTTTTTGCAAATCATCAATTTTATAAATGATATCAATTTGACAATATATATCAATTTTACAAATTATATCAATTTTACAAGTTATATTAATTTTACAAATCATCAATTTTACAAATTATGTCAATTTGACAAATCATCAATTTTACAAATTTTATATCAATTTGACAAATCATCAATTTGATAAATTATCTAGATTTCACAAATCATCAATTTTACAAATGATATATAAATTTGACATATATCAATTTGACAAATTATATCAAATAAATCATCAATTTTACAAATATTAATTTGACAAATAATATCAATGTGACAAATTATATTCAATTTTACAAATATAAACTTTACAAATTCTATCAATTTTTACAAATTATATCAATTTGACAAATCATTTCGATTTGACAAATTATATCGATTTTACAAATGACATTTTATATTGATTTGACAAATTATATTGATTTGACAAATTATATATCGATTTTACAAATCATATCAATTTTACAAATCATCAATTTTACAAATTATGAATTTTAAAAATTATATCAATTTGACAAATTATATCAATTTGACAAATCAATTTGACAAATTATATCAATTTGACAAATCATTTTTACAAATTATATCAATAAATCATCAATTTGACAATTTATGTCAATTTGACAAATGATATCAATTTGACAAATAATATAAATTTGACAAATTACATTCAAATTTACAAATTATATGAACTTTACAAATTATCAATTTTACAAATTATAGCAATATTACAAATTATATCAATTTGACCAATTATATCAATTTGACCAATTATATGACTTATAAATCATCATATTTACAAATTTTACAAATTATATCAATTTCACAAATTATATCAATGTTACAAATCATATCAGTGTTACAAATTATATCAATTTTACAAATTACATCCATTTGGCAAACTATTAATTTGACAAATTATATCAATTTGACAAATTACATAAAATTTCACAGATTCTAGGAATTCAGCTACTCTAATGTTCATTTTAATATGTAAAATATATTTTAATGTAATTTATATGTTGAAAAAACTTTCATTTTTAAATTTATTTATTTCATTTGTCAAACAATTTATTTTAATAAATCATTTTATTTTTCTCATTTTCTTCTCTTATGCAGGGCTAAAACAGCATTGTTGACGGATAAACGTGTGCGTATTATGAACGAGATCATCTCAGGTATGCGCATAATCAAGATCCAAGCATGGGAGGAGCTGTTTAAGCAGCTTGTCACTGATGCAAGGAAGTAAGTTTCTATATTAACTGAAATCACCATATTTTGTCTGCAAGTTGACATGTTTCATGCGCAGAAGTTAGTTAAGTTAAATCCCATAAGCTTCAAGGGCTTATGAGCCAGTTTCCATGGTGCTAAGCGGATTAGGGTACTTGACTCCCTGGATGGGATGCCAGTCCATCACAGGTAAACTCCCCAGCCAAAACTGGTACTCATTTTGCAGCTGAGTGGACTGGAGCAAATGGGATAAAGTGTGTTGCTCAAGGACGCAGCACAGGGTGATTTCGATCCAGTACCTTTTGAGTATTAGACCGACGCCCTAACCACTGGGCCACTGCACTCCATACCCAAAAGAGTCTTATATTATCTTGGAAAAGATGATGCTGGTTTGGAAATGTTCTCACTGATGAAAATGTTTGAAAGTTCAGGCAAAATTGATGGAATGTTAAAACAAAACATGAAAAGACCCCCCCCTTTACTATGTAAGAAGGTCAATGGCATACTTTTCTAAAAGGTCGCCAATTTTTTAGTTGATGCAAAATTTTACAAGATTAAGATAATTTTACTGAAGAAGAACATACTTGCCTTTTTTTTCCCGGACTCAAATATTTTGGGCGCAGTATTGATTAATTGATCGATCGATCGATCGAACATGTTGACCTGTTCAGCAACAGTACTGGTCTTCCACATGGCCCTGTTGTATACATAAAAAGCTTAAAGAAAATATCAAACATTGAACTTAAAGATGAGCAAGCATAATAAATAATTGGTATGAATAAAATAATGCAAGTGACATTCAGAGCAAATTAAAAAGCAAATCAAAAAAGAAAGAAATAAAGATTATTAGCAAAATTGCTCAAATAAATAAAATTATGAAAAAGTTATACAAAAAGGCGTAAAGAGAAAACAAATATATAACAGATTAGAAACAAGTAAAATTGTACCAAAAGTGAAAAATATGTAAAAATCTTTAAAATGAAAATTAAAAATATTAGCGCTAAAAGAAGTAAAAGGATAAGACTTCAAGGATAAAAGCTTTAATTGGGCTACGTAAGTATCAGTTGTTTGATTTGGCTCTTAAAAATGGCTATGGAATGACAACATTTCAAATCCTTATTTAAATTGTTCCATAATTTACTTCCTCTGAATACAAAAGATTTATTATATATATCAGTTTTACAAGATGGAAGTCTGAGCAATCGGCCCTCGGTTTGCCGTATCAATCAAACAACTGAATCTAAATGTTTAAAACGTTTACAAAGATAGTTTGGTGCTAGTTCATTTAAACATTTATATATCATACAGTCAATTTAGCACTAAGAAAAAATAATCGGAAAGTTTGCCCCATTTAGCATTACATATCATTCGTAACCATCATTTTTGTAAATAATAAAGGTTATTACTGCTCGTTAGTGAGGCACCCGACCAAACAGGTAAACAAAACATAAAATGAGGATTAACAATGGCTTTGAATAAAATAGATAATTCTTTACGAGGTTCACATGATTTTATATGCCGCAGAGAGCCAATTTTACTTGAGACCTTTTTCAAAATATTATCAACATGGTTGTGGAAATTCAAATTTGAATCAATCTGAACACCTTGGCGGATTCGACCATTTTGAGTTTATTGCCATTTGCAAGAACATTTACAGGCCCATTCTGAACATTACATAACTTGTTTGCAGAACCAAGAAGCATAATCTTAGTTTTGTCGACATTTAATACTAGTTTATTACTTCTCAACCATATCACTATGAACAGAGTAACAGCAGTTAGCATGCAAAAATCCGTTATTTGCACTGCAGTTAAAAAAGTCACCAGCAAAAGTCACCACTGTTCTTGCAACATCACAAAATTCACAGCAGTGAAACTAATGGGCTCACAAGTTTCACTACCAAAATAACAGCAGTGAAAAAAGTTGCACTATGAGCGATTGTAAATATTTGCCCAGCGCTGAAGGCTATAAAAACAGTTTGCAAATTATGCTAGTTAACTTATCTTTCTCAGAGTAAGTAACCTTTCATGGTCAATGTGGTCGTGGGATGTAATTTCTATGTGTGTATTATCAATGCCTTTTCACCAGAGCTCCCTTATCTCAGAAGATATTTTTTCTTCCTTTTATTTTGGCATTTCACACATTAATTATTACACTGCCCAAGTTTTTAGTTATTTTGCTGGATGGAGTAATCTAGCAAGTCGTTTAGCTGTCTTGTAGTAAGTAGGGCTAAAGAAACATGCATGGAAATTTAGAAAAAGCTTATTTTCCACACACACAGAGAGTCTGTATTTATTCTCCACATTTTTATTCATAAGTACAGTATCATATTTCTGAATAATTATTTTGGTCTGAGGTGTTCAGGTTAAAAACTATAGGTTGACTTTCTGCATTTTGTTTTAGCTCTCAGAAAAAAAAAACCTTCTATACATGGTTTACATATACTATATAAAAGGCCTAATGATCGACAAGCAACAAATTATACACAAATTACATGTCCCAGTAGGATAAATAAACTAAATGTGTAAGGACACAACATTTAAAGATATATGATAACAAAGAAATTGTTTCTGATTTTCGTAGGGGATAAAGCTGTGCAAGAACTAAGAAATTATCTTTGCTTCAAAAATCCTTTCTTACTAACCAAAATGTGCCTTCCATGTGGACGACTTCACCAT
This sequence comes from Chiridota heheva, assembly GCA_020152595.1. Taxonomy (NCBI): domain Eukaryota; kingdom Metazoa; phylum Echinodermata; class Holothuroidea; order Apodida; family Chiridotidae; genus Chiridota; species Chiridota heheva. The sequence goes on along the minus strand of JAIGNY010002082.1, from coordinate 620,590 downwards.
CTTCTACTCCTTCTCTAGCTTTCCTCTTGTCAAAAATAGGCTCCAACTCAGCCTCAACCAGCTGCAAATCTGGTGCAAGAATAGCGGTTTTGAATTCTCCAAAGACAAGACAGTCTCTGCATGCACTTCTGTCACTTTAACAACCTTTACCCCAACCAGAACCTCATGCTCAATGGCAATCGCATTCCTAACGTTGAACACACGAAGTTCCTGAGTTTATATATAAACCCCAAGCTCTCCTACAAGCAACACATCACCAAACAGAAATGCAACAGCTCCCTCAACTTTCCTGCCTCCTCTCTAAAACCACTTGGGGTGCGAACCGTCATGCTCTCCTCAAAATCTTCAGGCTCACCATTTGTGCCAAGCTTGACTACGGCAATATTGTCTACTGTGTTGCTTACAACTCATACCTTAACCACATCAGCACCATCCAAAATGAAGCCCTCAGGCTTTGTTTGGGTGCCTACAGGACCTCCCCAATCACCAGCCTTCATGTTGAAGCCAACGAACTCCCCTTTGTGCTAAGGTGTAGAAAGCTTAGCCTCTCCTATGCTTTTAAAGGCCTCACCAACACCCAGTACCCTGTTTACAACCTCATTAGGTACCCCAATTTCTCCACCCTCTTGGATAGGAATAAAACCCTATCCCCTCCCTTTAGCTTGCGCATTAAATCAGATCTCCTCCATCTCGGCATCAACCCCGCCACTCTTGGCACCTTCTCCTGGCCCACTTTTCCTCCTTGGGCCACCCCTCTCCCTTCTATCCACCTAAGCCTATCCACTCATCACAAAACCCAAAGCCACTCTAACCTCTTCATCAATCTCCACATCAAAGACCAACTCTCAAACTACACCTTCATCTATACTGATGGCTCTAAAGAAGGCGACAAGACAGCTGCTGCTGCCGTCATCCAAGACATCACCCTTAGTAGCAGGCTTCCCAACTACTCGTCCATCTTTTCAGCTGAGGCCAAGGCTAGCCTCCTAGCCCTCAACTTTATTGAGTACTCTCCGCTCAGCCACTTTGCCATCTTCTCCGACTCCAAGGCTGTTCTTACTTCTTAACTCAATCTTAAATGGGATAACTTTACATCCCACCTCCTCCTCCGGAAACTCCTTTTGCCCACCCTTTGCAGGAAAAGTATTATTTTTTTCAGGATACCCAGCCATGTTGGCATCCCGGGCAATGCGAGGGCTAATGCAGCCGCTAAGTTTGCCCTCAACCTCCCCCTACCCCATTTTTCATAACCCTCTCTAAATCAAACCGCTTATCGCTCCCCTTGTTGGTGACCACTGGCAAATCTTATGGGACTCCCAAATTGATAACAAACTTCACGTCATCCAGCCCACCATTCCGATCAAACCCACCATCAACAACCTTTTTCGTGTCGACAGCATTCATATTACCCGTCGTAGAATAGGTCACACCCACCTCACTCACTCCCACCTCCTTATTGGCTCCCGCCCAACCTCTCTGCAACAATTGCCATTGCACCCTCACAGTCCATCGCGTTCTCCTTGCTTGCCCCCTGTACAACCTTCTCAAAGCTTCCCTCGTTCTCCACAACTCAATTGCTGACTTCTTTCAGAAAAACCCTCTGGATAAAATTATCTCCTTCCTTCATCATGCTTCCCTCTACAACCGTATTTAGTCCTCCTCTTCCACCCCACTCTCTTTACTTTGTGTTTTTTCCACCCATGCACCCCTCTCGATCCCAGCTTTGTGACTTTTAGGTCTTGTATTTCTCTCATTCTCCCCCTGTTTTCTTTGCTTCCTACCTCCAGAATGATCTGACCTCTTTGGCACAATTTGACTCCCGTTGCCGTGGTGCCGTTAAGCCCTCTTCAAACAAACAAACAAACCAATCGTCCGCCTTTTGCACTGTGTTTCTGATGATCAAGTTAGTCTCCCAAGGAATCATCAAACCAATTTTACAGGCATTTAATGGGGTACAATAATATGTTTTGTAACTTTTAATATTTTGCAGCTAATACCATCAGGACCAGTAGCTTTTTTTGCATGACAATTTGTCATTTCCTTGGCAGTGATGTAAGGAATATCAAATGATGTATTATTACCATCCCTAACATTATCAGTGTTGAGTCATTATGATTATCAATACCAGTGATAACACTGTCATTGTTTGGTACAATAAACTTAGCAGTAGTTGGCAGTGTGCTCTTTGTATTACAGATGATTGTTTTCAAAGTTTTCCAGACATTGCACCTATTACATATATGCGTGAATGCAACATTTGTTACATATATTGAATATATATTACAAACAACTTAACATGCAAAATATCTCAATAAAATATTTCAAAATTAATAAGAAACTCCATTTTGTATTTTGTATCTTTCTACAGTTCCGAGCTCGCTTTAATCTTGAAATCGACATACCTAAGAGCATTCAACCTTAGTTTCTTCTTCATTTCTGCAAAGATTGTAGCATTTACGACATTCACGGTTTATGCAGGCATTGGTAATATCCTTTCTCCCAGTGTAGTATTTCTTGCTTTACCGCTTTTTGACGTCATCCGTATGACCATGACTCTGTGTGTTCCGTACAACATTATGTTCCTTTCAGAGGCACTGGTGTCAATCAAGAGGATTGAGGTGAGGTTCTTGATTGTATTTTTGAATGGGAGTGGTTAGGACTTATCCCCCCCCCCCCCTCCCCAACCCACCATCCTGAATGGCCCTCAAAATCCTTACTTTTTTTCTTTGCAGGTTTGAAATATTTTGAAAGCCTTAATTTCAGTTAGTACAAATGATGGGGACGTAATTTCCAGTAAGATGGTGGTTTGGGATATAGTTCAACGTGTGGCAGAGGATTAAACATGTTTGTTTCTGATGAGCAAGGACGAATGACGAAACAATGGTGAAAATGCAATTAAAAGATACAATTCTGGTGTAGGAAGTCTTAATTCAATTATGTGATATCATATGAGCTATTCCATGATAGTTCTGGAAAGTAATCTTTTCAAATGATTAAAAACATTTTTGGTTCCGATGCGATAGCACACTGTGTGGGCGCATGCCATGTGTGGTACACGCTAATGTGGTACTCGATGTATGTGATACACGCTGTATGTGATACACGCTGTATGTGATACACGCTGTATGTGATACACGCTGTATGTGATACACGCTGTATGTGGGACCCGCCGTGTGTGGCGCACGCTGTGTGTGGCGCACGCCGTGTGGCACACACCATGTGTGGTACACAGATGGGTTATGGTCTGTGGGTCAAGGGCATTAAAATACAAATTCAAAAACCTGATACTCTTTCTAGGTTAATGTTGCTCCTTTAGTAGATTATCATATTGAAATACTCATTGTGACAAACACAATAGATTTAGAAACACTATCTACAATGATAACAAAATATGCAAAAATAAGGTGATATGTACTTCAGAAATACCAAGAAGTGGAAAGAAGAAAGGAAAAAAAAAGTAAGGAGATTTTTAAAAGAAAGAATGAATTTACTGATGACATCATAGATTCAATTTATTTTCTCAAGTATTTCAGTGTAGAAATGCAAACAATTGTAAAATTGGTCAATTATTAAGTGATTTTCATGAATTTGAGTGGATTCTCAGTCCAAAGCAATCGAGCTAATCACATGTTGTCATTAATTCTTCAGGAAACATATCAGCTTTTTCTTTTTTTCTGCAGAAGTTTTTGAACTTGGATGAACTTCAGGATGCGAGAAGTTCCAATGATAAGACAGGGCCAAAATTGGGCAGCAGCACATCATTAGACCAACATATACTCCCTGATGTAGCTATTGTAAAGAATACATCCGCAAATAAAAGTGAAAAAATAAAGCTGACAAATGATTCAAATAGGAAAGAATCCATTAATGACTTCAATGAAGTACACGACTTTAAAAAGAGTATTGAGTCAACCTTGTGTGTTGAAAATGTAGGTGGATCGTGGGCAAAAAATGTGAGCACTTTTTATTAGCTGCTATTTTGGTTTATTGTTACGGTCATTGTGATGTCATTACTTCCTAGTTACAGCACCTGTCTGACTTAATGCCAGAGGGAAAAAGTATCTTTGTATTTATTCAAACTTAAGGTACATAATTTGCACAGCAAAAGGTTTATTATTATCATTATTTTTTTGATGTTTGTCTTTTCTTTCCTACAAACATTAGCATTTACTTCAAGTTATACCTTACCTTCCATGCTATAATTATGCAATCTGGTCACACGACCTGATTCTAACGCACTTCTAACCGAACCTAAAAAACGCAGTAACCAGCCAAGCCCTGACCTCCATAATACCTCTGTACCACCTCACTCTTTTTCAGCGCGTTGTTGTCACTAACATCGCTGAAAACTGGTCATTTTTATTTTATTAATAATTAACCTTTCTAACTCTTTTCTCTTCAGCAGCTTCTACCTGGAGGGTTTTTACGCTGCCCGTTCTCATCTGGCTCGCCTTTTCAAGTCTTCCGAGATAAGGGTGAGGTAGCCATGGGTCCGAGATTTCTTCGGCCGACCTACACAACTTTACCCGTATAGCCTACACTTAGGATAGCGGGTTTTTGTCTCCATTCGTACAAAGCGAGTGGCTAGTTCGAGAGCGTCCTACTCTTGTGGTGGGTGTTTTAGGTCCTAGAGCACCAGTTGTGCCTGTCTAGGGGACCTCTCGCCCCGGGATTTAGTCTTTTTCTCCCTTAGCCCCACCCACCTCGAGGTGACCCTAGCGTTATACTATGTATAGTGTTTAGCACGTTAGGATATTTCAGTACACCTTCTCGTATGCATTAGGCCAATTTCCTTTTTCGATTTTGGCACATGCGCATTGGGTCGTAGTCACCGTTGGGTGTTCGAGGGGTCGCCCTGTAACAACTCCAAGGAGCTACATTGTTACTAGCGAGCTTATTTTCGTTTTCACGTTAACAGCATATGAATATTTTTATTTTTCTTACACAGATTTGAGAACAAATATTCAATTTTCAGGATTGAAATTGGGGTGTTGGAGAGACCGTGGGTGGGTCTCTCCGACGTCCTATTTACAGGGAAAATGATCTTTCCTTTTTATCTTTACAGACCTCAAGTACACAGTGGTTGGTGTTTCCCACGCTACCCCGGCGCTTATAAAGTCATTACGTTGGATGCGTTTTCTCGGGTTTCTAAAGTTTTTCAGATAGAGAATTTTTTCGTTTAATTTTTTTTTCTGTTAAAGCAAGTGTTGTTGTTCTGTTTAGAATGCTATGCCTCGTCTCTCTTTAGCGTGTCCGTAAGATCATAGTTACTTTGCAGTATTTATGTTTGTACGCATGGACATACGTTCTTCTCTTAAGAAATTTTTTCAGTGAAAAGTTTTTCTGTTTAAGAAAGTTTTGATGTTCTGTTTAGACTGCTATGCCTCGTCTCTCTTTAGGTGTCCGTAAGATTATACTTACTTTGCCGTATTTGTGTATGTACGCATGGATATATGTTCTTCTCTTTTCAGATATAAAAGAAATTTACTGAGAAAGTTACGCTCTTAGAGGCGTTGCGCCTAGAGCGGTAACGGTAAGAGAGAGAGAGAGGGAGAGATAACCTCTTAGGGGCACTACACGCGTCGCCTAAGTTGTAGTAAGATCCTATTGACAGGTCGAAAAGGTTCCGTTGGACGGTCCCAGACGGTTCCGCAGCTCTATTTGCGGGCATAGTGCGGTTCCGATTCCATAAACACGGTTCCATACGGTTCAGTTGGACCGTCCCTGACGGTTCCGCAGCCCTATTTGCGGGCATTGTGCGGTTCCGGGGACGGTTCCATACGGTTCCGGGATCCATACGGTTCCGCGGCCCGTTGTTACGGGGCGGACGGTTCCATTGGACGGTTCCGTGATCCATACGGTTCCGCGGCCCGTTGTTACGGGGCGGACGGTTCCATTGGATGGTTCCGTGATCCATACGGTTCCGCGGACCGTTGTTACGGGGCGGACGGTTCCATTGGACGGTTCCGTGATCCATACGGTTCCGCGGCCCGTTGTTACGGGGCGGACGGTTCCATTGGATGGTTCCGTGATCCATACGGTTCCGCTGGACCGTTATTACGGGCGGACGGTTCCATTGGGCGGTTCCGTGATCCATACGGTTCCGCGCCCGTTGTTACGGGGCGGACGGTTCCATTGGATGGTTCCGCGGCCCGTTTTTACGGGGCGGACGGTTCCATTGGACAGTTCCATACGGTTCCGCGGCCCGTTGTTACGGGGCGGACAATTCCATTGGACGGTTCCATACGGTTCCGCAGCCCGTTGTTACGGGGCGGACGGTTCCATTGGACGGTTCCGCGGCCCGTTGTTACGGGGCGGACGGTTCCATTGGATGGTTCCGCGGCCCGTGTTTACACGGGTCCGTATTTAACGGGTTAACGTACATCGTACGGTTTAACCCGGTTATATGCCCACTAGCTACAAGCTACGTGGTCAGGTGACATTCTTGACAAGAAGTATAGCATTGACAGCTATTTTTCTTCTTGGTCCCGTAGCCATTAGCTACGCAGTTCCACGGCTCGTGTGAACGCAATTAAGACTGTCTACGTTGAACGTTACAAGTTTCGTATTTATTTTCACCAGTATCATGGACATGAAGGACAGGTCCCCGAGTGTCGATGTTTTTACACACCCAGGATGTCCCGTGATGCGAGCGTGCAAACGCTTTTTAAATTACGCTCCGTGACATCCATCTCACGTGTTACGCGCGTGCAGATTATGCTGCGAGTCAAATCCCTGTACTCTTTGCAGCGATTGGGATCTAGCGGCGTGGTCGAGCACAGACTCCACCGCGACCGGTACTTTCGAAGAGCGGCGGAGAAAGTGGAGAAGCGACGGTCTGATAGGCCCTCTTCGTCTACCCGCCGCCACCGCCACCCAGGTCCAAAGCCAGGGAGGCGGGGCCGCCGCCCACTCTCAGCGGAGCGCCTCTTGAAAGACGTACACCGTACGGTTAATCCGGAAGTATAGCATTGAGACAGCTATTTTTCTTCTTGGTCCCGTAGCCAACGGCTACGACAGTTATCGGTTGCACGGCCCATGTTTACGGGTCCGTACGGTTCCACGGTCCGTGTTTTATGGGTCCGTACGGTTCCATTGGACGGTCCCGCGGCTCGTGTTTACAAGTCCGTACGGTTCCATACGATTCCACGGTCCGCGTTTACGGGTCCTTTCGCTTCCATTGGACGGCTCCAGTGAGCGGAACTTATCTTTAATGGGATATTGTACACTGTACGGTTCACCCGGTTATACACCCACTAGCTACTACGCTACGTGGTCAGGTAACAGATGACTTTCTTTACAAGAAGTATAGCATCACGACAGCTATTTTCTTCTCGGTCCCGTAGCCATTAGCTACGCAGTTCCACGACTCGTGCAAACACAATTAAGATTGTCTGCATTGAACATTACAGTTCCGTAATTATTTTCACCAGTATCATGGACATGGAGGACAGGTCTTCGGGTGTTGATGCTCTACACACCCATGATGTCCCGGCGTAGTGTGCTAACGCTTCTTTGATTTACGCTCCGGTCACATCCATTTCACGCGTTACGCGTGCAGATTATGCTGCGAGTCCATTCTTGGTACTCTTTGCAGCGATTGGGTTCAAGCGGCGTGGTTGGAGCACAGACTTCACCGCGACTGGTATTTTTCAAGGTGCGACCGAGAGCGTGCGGCTCCGGTGTTCGGATGCGTACGGCTCCGTAGTTTTGTAACGGGATATCGTACACTGTACGATTTACCCGGATATGCACCCGCTAGCTACGAGCTATGTGGCCAGGTGACAAGTGAAAATCTTCACAAGAAGTATAGCGCCGTGAGAGCTATTCTACTCATAGTTCCGTAGCCATTAGCTACGCAGTTCCACGATCATGTGAACACCATTAATACGATTATCCGCGTTTAACGTTACATTTCCGCAATTACTTTCACCAGTATCATAGGCACGGAGGACAGGCCTCCGAGCGTCGGTACGTTACGCACCTCAGAGGTCTTGCTATGCATAGCGTGCAAACGCTTTTCTAGACCGTACGGGCCTGTACGACTTCAGAGTTTTTGCAACGGGATAACGTACACTGTACGATGAACCCGAAGTTGAGTTCGCTAGCTAGGAAGCTACTTGGTCATAGCTACGCTGTTCCACGGCCGTGTGAACTGCCTCTGTAGGATTTTCCGGTTGAACGTCACAGTTCCGCGATGTTTTGCGCCTATATCATCGACACGAAGGGCAGGTCCCTAGTGCCGGTGCGTTACGCGCCTTGACTGTCCTGCGATGCGTCGCATGTAAACGCTTCTTAGGTTGCGCTTTGGTGTTATCGACATCTTCAAACCCGTGTACATCGCTGTGGTCCTCGGTTCCGCGATGGGACCGGTAGGCCCACAAGAGGCGATGCCCTACGGGGTCTTACGTGAGTTAGTACCCTTTTTTACGGCTAGTTGTAGAGCCATTGGATTACTTGCACGGGTCCATTAGGGTCGATGCGGCTCGAATCGGTTCCATACAACCCCCACTGCTTGTTTTCACGGCCCCGTAAGGGTCCGTAACACAACTTGGCGGCTCCGTCCGGGGCATGGGATGACATTTGGGTCCGTAGTGCTGCTTAGTTCTACAGCAAGGTAACGTACAACGTACGTCACACCCGATAGTTTCGGAGATCTCCACGTCTGTGTGAGCTGACCTGGTGAGATTTTTGCGTTGAACGTCACGGTTCCGCATAGTTTTTCACCAGTTTTATGGACATGAGGACGAGTCCCCGTTTGTTGGTTCGTCATGCTCCCAGGATGCGTCGCGTGTTAGCGCTTGCTCGGGTTTCAAGGCCTAGCGCTCGGGTGATAAGATTTCCTTCTTTACGGGAGGCATACCATCACGAGAGCTATTCCCTCCGTGTTATGTAGTTCCACGACCGTTCAAACTACTCTGAATGTGATTCTTGCGTCGAACGAGACCTTCGGCTCACATTCTACAGATATTAACACGGTTTTACGTACAACGTACGATAAACCCGGGAAACGTAATTTCGGGATATTGCGACCGTTAGTCGCGAGTTGCAGTGTTCCGCGGTCGTTTTTCTTGCTGGGGCGTTTTTAGCGTTCGACGGCAGTCCCCACGCCAGCCCGCCGTTACGCGGCTCTGTAGTGATTTTACACAAACGGAGTTAACGGCCTATACCAGCAGCGCTGTGCTGTGTAGAGGACCAGTAGCCATGAACTACAGAGTTCCGCGGCCGTTTCTCTTACGGGACACGTGCACTGGGTGCGATGGTAGTCCTCTTTCCCCACGCAGCTACCGGTTTCAGCTCCGATGAAACAAACTCAGTTTACGACTCGTATAGCTTGCGTGGCGGGCACGAACTCTTCCGTATTCCTTACGGCCTCAGTATATATATTTTAAATATTCTCAACGGAACGCTGCGTACTGCGTACATCTTCCCCTACGCATAGCCACTTACTCGGTGGCCCGTGGTGAATAGAGGTATAATGAGATAACGACTCACGTTACAGGTTTAGTACGTTCACGCTATCGTGGACCTAGACGGTCCTTTTGTACTGATAGCTACTACGTTCGGGACACGTACCAGTACCAGTTGTCCCCCTCGCGTAGCCACGAGCTTTTTGCTCCGTGGTGCACAGAGACATAGTTGGCAGAGGACTCGTGGTTTTTACTTGTCATGCTGACGCCTTTGTAGACCCATAACGGATCTATAATACTTAAGAGGGTTGCATACTTTGTACAGCGTAAGTCCCCCCAGTAGCCACGCGCTTTTCAGCTCTGTGGTGCAGGGTGTTTAACGGTCCGTGTAGTATACACAGGACGTCACCTCTTTCGTGATTTCTACCCCAGTGCTGGGGTTTATGACTCATACGGTTGACGTATTACGTTACCCCCTACTTGTCAATATTAACTCCATGAAGGATATTCTTCTTGACCATAGGTGGCCTTTTGATAGACAACCTTACGTTTGGGGTAGCTATTACCAACAACGGCACGTATGGTTCATTCCATACTTTAACACCTTACAGCTGCTTCCTTGCGGTTTTACGGCCTGTTACCCAACTGCCCGTACAGACATACGGTATTCGTTTTCTCCGCGCCCGTAGCCGTAGGCTCCGCGGTTTCAAGGTTGTTACTATTCGTAGTACGTTAACACTTTCTCCAGTCAACTTCTTAGACAAGTTTCGCTGTTGATAGGCGTGGCCTGGAGCTACGCGGTCCCGCAACTGCTACAGTTTTCGGACCCCGCTTGGGTGCCGTCGACTATGTTGTACGGCTTTGCGGTCTTACGGCCCAAGCCGTCTCACAGCTACATAGCCTTACACGGTTGGCAGCCCTTCTTGTATACGTTTTATATTAACGGCCTGCCTTTTGTTTCGCTAGCCTTTGATTTTTGGTCAGTAGGTTTCAACAACCTTTGCTCAGGGTCGGCAGTTTTTTTCTGGACTGCGGATGGTGTCGTTCAGTCCCTCCGCTTTACACGTTCAGTTGGTGGTCACCCCCTTTGGTGGTGGTGCGGGTGCTCCCATTAGGTGTAAGGAACGAAGTTTTCACCCGTCAGATATCACCGTCGGTGCCGACGGAGGCTTCTTGATCAAGGTCGGGGCACTTTTCTTGTGACCCCTTCTGTCGGAAACTTGGACGGGTACTTGACCTTTTTCGACAGGCAGAATGCCGGGGGTTTTTCGTTCACCTTTTTACCGCTAGTGCTGAGCGAGGCTTTTCAGTTTTGCGCCACGGTTGTGGTCTCCTTTTCGGACAGAGAGGTACGGACTCCACGTGTTCTGGATTCGTTCCTCTCGTCTCGGCGCAGGACGAACTTTGGCTGCTCAAGACCTTGCAGGCTTCACGTACGAGCCTCGGGTCAGGGACGATTTTTGTCTCTTTCCGGGCTCCGGCGGACTGCATCTCAGTCCCAGAGCGCTTTTGATGGTGTGGCCTCGCCCGCCTTTCCTCGGCGTAGCATGGCTTTTCTGAGGGGTTGTTCACCCCCTCCCGTTGTGGAGGTGGGCCCTCTCAAGCTTGGTTTTGTCATGAGCTCTGGGATAACTTGCAGCTATCCACGGGTTTTTCCAGTGGGGTCTCACGGTCTTTGACTCGCGACCACTGGTAAATTCTGTGAGATCTCTTCGTAGTGTGTCAGGTGACATTTTTCTCCGATAGATCGTCCAGTGGCTTTCTTTTAAAGTAGTCTGAACTGTTCATAGAATGGCCGCGGTATGCACTCGGGTTCAGGGCATAACCTCTTTTCACGGGATCTCTCGTGCCGCCGTTTGAGAAAATGCTTTTTGCGGTTTTTCTCTTGTTTTTGGTCTTGACTCACTTTGCGACGTTCGTGTTCCCCCGCTAACTTTAGCTCTAACGCGGTTATGCGCTTACGAATTTTTCCCTTGTCCGGGATTTCTTTAATTCGTTTTCGTTGGTACACGCTTCGTTCCCAATCGTAGCTTACTCGCCGGTTCCGTCTCGTGGGCCCGAATCCGGTGTGGCTTGTGGCGTTTTTTGTGGACACTTTGCTGTAATTGTGTCCAAACGCTCTTCCGGTTGGCTTGTTTTTCTGTGCTTTTCGCTCAGGTTCTTTCAAGGTTTGCCTCCGTTACTGTCAACGAATGGTGCCTTGTTCGGTTTGACTGTACCTCGCCGTGGTTTACTATGTTTTAGTTCTTCCCACTCTTGAGGTCTTTCAGCCTTCCGAGGAGAAGGAATTTCGTCCTTTAAACGGGATTCAATTCGTGTGAGTTTTCGTACCAGCCATTAAAAAAAAAAAAAAAAATGTGCGGCGACCTGAACTCCCTTCCTTCCTATCCTCAGTTTCAATCTGATTGCATAATTATAGCATGGAAGGTATGGTATAACTTGAAGTAAATTTACCCCGCTAAGCGTAGCGGGGATATTTACGAGACTTATACTTACCTTCCATGCATCCCGCCCGCCTCCCCTCTTGTTCAGGCCTTGGTGGAATGTTGAGTGAGGTGGTACAGAGGTATCATGGAGGTCAGGGCTTGGCTGGTTACTGCGTTTTTTAGGTTCGGTTAGAAGTGCGTTAGAATCAGGTTGTGTGACCAGATTGCATAATTATAGCATGGAAGGTAAGTATAACTCTCGTAAATATCCCCGCTACGCTTAGCGGGGTAAATTTTTTTGAATTTGATGAATATCAAATTTACCTCGAAATATACACAAGTCTGCTTTGATTAAGGATTTTCCCCTTCTTATTGCTATGGAAGTACGTATAATAATCATGAAGTACCAGAATAGCGCTGTTAAGACATTGGGTGTGTAACAACACTGTTCTGCATTAAAATGTCTCAATGTGTCATTTCATATACACTTGTTTAAATGTTGTATTTCTTGAACAGCACATGGTATGTAATGAGCCTCTTCACAGTTCTTTCCTTTGTCATTTTGTTCTCGATCTTAAAAGGTGATATGTGTACCTACTTAATTAAACTCATCCTTTGTAATTAAGGATTATTCTTAACCTATCCTTTGTAATCAAGAATTATTAATCATACTGTATGTTATGTTTTTGCAGGGTGAAAACCAGGCTTTTCTAACAGATTTGAATTTTACAGTGAGTCCTGGTGAGCTTGTAGCAGTTATTGGAACAGTGGGGGCAGGAAAGGTAATTTGTTGTGGTTTATAGTACAATTGCATTTTTTAGTTTAAATGCCTTTTAAATAACTAGCAATGTCTCTCATATTGAAAATAGCACATCTATTTGTCTTGGTATGGTTGGTCAAGGTGTATATATGTTTTGTAACATTGCTCAAGATCTTCATGGAATTATTTCAATTTTTTGCTGATTTAAGTGAATGGAAATTATGATGATGACTTTTCTAGTAAGATATTGTCTGGGTGCAGGGTTGATATTCAAAATGTCTTTGTTCTTATCAACTAAATCAGTAAAGCATTTCAGCAGACTCCTTCAAAGCAGTGATGTTGATAGATTTAATGAATAAAAATACTAGAAAATAAGAACATTTAATAGTCTACTACATATTTCATATGATACCCACAAATTGCTGTGAATACCTGAAATTCAAAAGAAAATTGTGAAATAAGCATTTTCAAAATTAGATTTAGGCACAAAAATTTAATGTCTATTGACAACTACAACAATATTTCCTCTTATATAATAGCTATTACCACATACAATTCTGAGTAGGACAGGTTCGAATTCTAGAAGTAACATGTCTTATTTTCAAGTTAAGACTGATAAAACTGTGGGGGTTCATTTAAAACAATGCAAAATTTGGGACGGTTTACTATTTTTTTGGAATTCTTTATATTTCTTTCCAAAGTTCATTCTTTGAAAACTATAAGAGGAAAATCAGTATAGCATCTCAGCAGATTTGTCATAGTTTTCAGATCCCAATTTTTTTGTCAGAATCAGCTACTTGTCTTCATAAAATTGTTACAGAAGATTAAAAAAAAAGGATTTATATTTAAAGATTAATGTTGAGGTGAGTGTTTATATGCATATTTGATGCACGGGGCAAAGGACTTTCACCAGAGTAAAATGACCAGACTTTAGGGGTGAAAAGTCCACTGACGCGTGCATTAAATAAGTGTGCATATAAACACGATGCCAAAACATTAATCTTTTCATAAAAAATTGGTGTTAGATTGTTTAAATTGCATGAAAAGTTTACGTACATTGTTTCGCTTTGTTAAGAAATTCACCTGTTGTACAAATGGACTAAAGCAAATACGGGAAATCATTGCATGGGTTATGACAATGCAAATACTCTATAGAAATTTTATTTAAAAAATAAAGCACATAAAGATATGAACAAGACATGAACTTTCAAGAAGTTGTAAAATTGTCAATTTTGAACCAATTTTGACAGAATTTATTGCTATTGGTTTTGATATATTTAAAGCTATTTTAGCCTATACAGGATAAAGACTTTAAAAGGTACTTTTTTCTCAACAGTCTTCTTTGTTAATGGCCATTCTAGGAGAGCTTTCAACCCAGACTGGAACAATAACATACCAGGGATGCTTAGCGTACACTCCACAGCAACCATGGGTGTTTTCAGGTACTTTACGAGAAAACGTTGTCTTTGGGATTGAATACAACCGACAAAAGTATGAAAAAGTTTTGCAGGCTTGTGCATTGAGCAGGGTAAATATGCATTTAAAAATTAAATATGCACTTGTCTTGATTAAATAAACCTCACTGTGGTCAACCATGTGCAAGGAACTTAATGGCAAAAGAATCACTGTAATTTTGTGTTCCCTTTAGAAGATATAGATCATCAAAGATTCCATAAATGTGGTTTGAAGTGATTGGTGTTTTACAGGAAGGGTATCGTCCCATAAATACATTCAGAAGTGAAGCCGCCAAGAAGGCAACGTCACTTCTGGTTTCCAATTTCCCCGATTGATTGCGAGAAATCTGCGATGTTATTGATCACACATCCACAGGACCAAACATAGGGGCCTACATGCGTTATCAAACATCACAGGTTTCTCGCAAACAATCAGGAAAATTAAAAACTGGAAGTGACGTTATTAGTTCTGCGGCGTTCAACTTCTGAATTTATTGATGGGACGATACCTTTTCTTTAATTCAATTGTGCATGAGCACTTACATGATCATTTGTGTTTACTTTTTCAAAAATAATTTACAACTAAGTACTTTCTTTTAATTATAGAGATTTGGTATGATATATACATTGCTTTATACATTCATGTTTTGTTTTTGCAGAAGTTTTGATTTATAAAAAGTTTCAACCGTCCTTCCGTCAATGTCAATCGTAATGTTCTATCGTAATGATCTATCTGTTATGCCCAACCCAAACTACCTACATACAAATTTTTCCACTGTGAATTTTTATTTGCTTGTGTTACCAGGACATTAAGCTCCTTCCAGAAGGTGACCTGACATTAGTTGGAGAGAGAGGCGTGACCCTGAGTGGAGGTCAGAGGGCAAGGGTCAGCTTAGCGAGGGCAGTGTACAGTGATGCGGATATCTATCTTCTGGACGATCCTTTGAGTGCTGTGGATACAGCTGTTGGGAGACATCTCTTTGACAAGTAAGAAATAGAACCAAGCTTATCTTGTAGATACAAGTACTGCCATAATAGGGGCAGGTGGGAAAGCATTTTTCAAAAACAATTTTATTTTAGATTCTACCTGAATGTTATTGAGGCAAGTCATCCCTGTGCACACGCCCTGTGTGCATGTGACATCTCACTTTCTTGAGCTGGGAAAATATGGGTCTGTTTTTGTTTAATACCAACTATGTACATGAATGTTACTTATTGACAGTATGGAAGGCAATCAAGACATTTTCAGTAATCAAAAACAAAAGGGCAAAATAATGCAAAAATGATCATTTTCTAATCGCAAACAAACAAATTTTGGCATACGCTTGTTTCCTATTCTATTCCTTCACCATATGCTTGTTTCCTATTCCTTTACCAGGGAGTGAATGATTTCCAACACAGTACATTGGTAATATCACAACTTAGTCTGATTTCAATCGTTTCTGCACAATAATGATAGAACTTTCATATCTCCAAGGAATATTCCCATCCATACATGTGCACGATAGATGACTATTAAGCCTTACTCTACCAGAGCATTTGAGATTACAGTGTTATTTTTAGAAAGGGGGCTTTTTCACAAATTTATTTTCATTTTCTACTGTAACAAGTTTATGTTATATGAAAGTTAAGACTTTGACCTACATGTTGGCTTCCATAATTGTCTGGTCAATTACACAAATTTATGCAAATGAGGTCATCAATTTAGATTATTAGATGACCTAAATCTGCTATCTTTGTGATATTCTGCTTTCTTGTTACTAATTACAAAAAAATGATTGATAGAGTTTATGAATTGTTAAAAGAACGACCTATTATTTGATACTACTCTTAATTTTTTGGAGGAAGGTCAATTTTAATTTTTTTGACCCAAAAAATAATCTTTGATTCTGCCAATAATCTATCTGATAGGATTTGGCACTATACTTTCCCATAGACATGCATAGTTCCTTTCTATGATACACTAAACTAATATAATATAAAAGGAAATGTTGACAGCATTATTTCAATAAAAATGATATTTAAATGAATGCAAATTAGCTAATTTACCTCATTTATTATGCACATACTTGAAATTCTCAGTTTATGACCTAATTTAAGCCATTGCAATGGAAGCTTTGAAAATTCTTTTATTTATTTAGATTATACTGAATGTCTTTTAGAAACTTACTTCTGTTGATTCCATGAGGAATTCTTGGTATAAAGATATTCAAAAATGGTTCAGATCATCATTAATCATGTTGACATTGCCAAAATTGGTATCCTTCTACTGGCGTAGCCAGGATTTTGATATTAGGGGGCGGAGAATTGAATTGATCCGACAAGATATTTAGTGTTGTAGTTGAGGTGACACCAAAGGTGTCACTTTGAGCGCAAAGTGCTCGACTTGTGGGCGTAGGGTCTAGGAGCCCACTCATGGGCCCCTGGTGGGGTCTAGTGGCAAAGCCCCGGTAGGGGTCCAGGGGACGAAGTGCCCGGAAGCTCTCGCAAAATTGACATTTCAAGGGCAGAAAATTATGTCATAACGCATAGTAAGCACGTGTATTATACAAGTCAAAATTCATTTGAAAGAGAGCTATATTACACCATATACAAAATCAAAGCGCAAAACGCTGGACTTGTCGGCGTGGGGTCCAGGGACCTGCTTAAGGGCTTCTGGTAGGGCCCAGGGAACAAAGCCTTCAGAAGCTCTTGCAAAATTGACATTTCAAGGACAAAAAAAGTATGTCACAACGCATAGTAAGAAGGTGTATTATATAAGTCAAAATTCATGTCAAAGATAGCTATGATATACAAAACACAAAATCATGAAAACGTATGTGGAAATATAATGTTTTATTGTTAACGTTGGTACATCGTCACCTTTGAAAAATATGGGTTGTCTAAAACAAAGGTTTTCAATAATTAACTACAAACTTGTGTGAATGTTGTCAAGCTTTTGAAATGAGCCTGTTCTGTATCACGTGCCCTCTGACATCCAACTCCCCCTCCGACACCCAACTCCCCCTCCGACACCCAACTCCCCCTCCGACACCCAACTCCCCCTCCGACACCCAACTCCCTCTCCGACACCCGACTCCCTCTCCAACACCCGACTCCCCCTCCGACACCCGACTCCCCCTCCGACACCCGACTCCCCCTCCGACACCCGACTCCCCCTCCGACACCCGACTCCCCCTCCGACACCCGACTCCCCCTCCGACACCCGACTCCCCCTCCGACACCCGACTCCCCCTCCGACACCCGACTCCCCTCCGACACCCGACTCCCCCTCCGACACCCGACTCCCCCTCCGACACCCGACTCCCGCTCCGACACCCGACTCCCGCTCCGACACCCGACTCCCCCTCCGACACCCGACTCCCCCTCCGACACCCGACTCCCCTCCGACACCCGACTCCCCTCCGACACCCGACTCCCCCTCCGACACCCGACTCCCCCTCCGACACCCGACTCCCCCTCCGACACCCGACTCCGCTCCGACACCCGACTCCCGCTCCGACACCCGACTCCCCCTCCGACACCCTACTCCCCCTCCGACACCCGACTCCCCTCCGACACCCGACTCCCCCTCCGACACCCGACTCCGCTCCGACACCCGACTCCCCTCGACACCCAACTCCCCCGACACCCAACTCCCCTCCGACACCCAACTCCCCCTCCGACACCCAATTCCCCCAACTCCCCCGACACCCAACTCCCCTCCGACACCCAACTCCCCCTCCGACACCCAACTCCCCTCTGACATCCAACTCCCCTCCGACATCCAACTCCCCCTCTGACACCCAATTCCCACTCTATCTCTCCCCTCTCTCTCATTCTCTGTCTCTTAGTTCATGTATTTAAATACAAAATCGCACAAATGTTTAATATATTATTACCGAAGAACCTTTTCCTGAGAAAGTGCCGTTTTAAAATCTGAAAACATAATAAGCACCTGAAATGTCAAAGCTTGTTAAACCGACGGCACCAATCTGAACTGACGGCTATCGCCCCCCTCCCCCCTCTGGCTACACCACTGTATCCTTCACTGACAGTTGGTTCCGCATATAAAATATGTTAACAAATTTGTCCAAATACAGGAAAATACTTATGAGAAATACAATATGAACTGTTTCCAAGGAAGCTCCTGGATTTAACTCTAGACCCCGAGCTCTCCTACAAGCAACACATCACCAACCTGAAACAGAAATGCAATAGCTCCCTCAACTTCTCCAACTCCTGTCCAACACCACTTGGGGTGCGAACCACCATGCTCTCCTGAAAATCGTCAGGCTCACCATTCGTGCCAAGCTTGACTACTGTGTTGCTCACAATTCTTACATCAACCACATCAACACCATCCAAAATGAAGCCCTCAGGCTTTGTCTGGGTGCCTACAGGAGCCTAAGGCCAATTCTGAAGAAATTGACCTTCTGGTCACCACCTTCAACCCGGTCGTCTTCTGCCTACAAGAAACCTTGAAAACCACTGACCATTATTCCCTCAACAACTTCACTTGCTATCACAAACATCAAGTGGACGCCGACGGCCTGTGGGTGCGTCTCCATTCTCGTTAGACACGATATCTCACACAGCCCTGTTCATGTGCGCACCAACCTTCAGGCCATCTGTATGTTTATCTCCCTCAACAAAACCTTCACTCTTTACAATATCTATCACCCTCAACGCCAACATTCAACCAACCAGCCTTAACAACTTCATCTCTTAGCTTCTCTCCCTCGTCATCCTTCTTGGCTCTATTACCACCACCCCCAGAGGCAAGCTCATCGAATACACTCTTTGGCAGCACAGCCTCTCCTTGCTCAACACTAACTCCTCGACCTACCTTCACCCTGCCACAGGCTCCCTTACCTTTATTGACCTGTTTATCTGTTCCTCCAACCTCCTTGATTTTAGCTGGAGAGTCACTGCTGATCTTTGTGGTAGTGACCATTACCCTCTTCTTATACACTCCAACCTTCAAATCCCCACTGACCACACCCCCTATTGGAACCTCGAGAAGACTGACGGGCTCCTTTTCGAAACCCTCTGTGACTCACACCTCTCCCCCATCTTCTCGAGGGTGAGGATTCCATGTCAAACTTTAGTAATATCCTTATCAATATTGCCGCCTGCTCAATTCCCAAAACCTCCAAACCCCCTAATCACCCCCCCCCCCCCACCCCTGGTTCTCTAATGACTGCAAAACCCCAATCAAGAATGGGAAAAGGGCCCTCAGGAACTTTAGAACTAACCCGACCACCCACAACCTCAACCTCTTTCACATCAGCCATGCCAAGGCCAGGCGCACTATCAAGGACAGTAAAACCAACACTTGGAACAACTTCATCTCTTCTCTCACCACCAACACCCCCACTAAGAATATTAGTAGAATAGTTAACAGCTTCAATGGAAGGGTGGGCAAGTCTCCCATCTCCCATCTCTCCTGAAATAGTGACCTTCTCACTGCAAAAAAAGACATTGTTAACCACCTCGCCACCTCTTTCAGCAGCATCTTGTCCTTGGCCAACTACTCCAAAATGCTTTCAAAACCAAAAAAGCTTGTGATGAAGCCCGGAGTATCACCTTTCCCTCCGACAACTCTCGAGTGCTACAACACCCCTTTCACCCTTTCTGAATTAAACCAAGCCATCCACGATGCTGGCTGCATCTCCAAGGGCCCAGATAATATCCCCTACCAGTTTCTGAAACACCTTTCCAACAAGGCCACCACTACCCTACTCACCATCCTCAACCACATTTTGTCCTCACACTCCTTTCCCCCTATCTGGAGGACAGCTATTGTCACCCCTGTCCTTAAACCGGGGAAGGACAGTACCGACCCCTCCGGCTACCGTCCCATTGCCCTCACCTGCTGTCTCTGTAAAATAATGGAAAGGATCATTAATCAGAGACTAAACTGGTTCCTTGAGACCAACAGAATCCTCTCCCCTCACCAAAGTGGTTTCCAGAAACGTTGCAATACCCTAGACCAGTTAATTACGCTCGACACTGCTCTTCGGGAATCCTTTGCAAAAAAAGAAACACCTCATTGCCATTTTTCCCGACCTCGAGAAAGCTTTCGACACTAATTGGAAATACGGCAAACTTCACACCATCGGCCTCAGAGGCCATCTCCTCATCTTTATTCAAAACTTCCTCTTACCCAGGCAGTTCCAAGTTCGTATTGGCCACACCCTCTCCAACCCCTACCCCCAAGAAGAAGGCGTGCCCCAAGGCAGCATCCTCTCTCCCACTCTCTTCAACCTGAGCATTAATGACATCGCGAACAAACTTCGTCTCAACATCAAACGTACCCTCTACGTGGACGACTTCACCATCTTCTACTCCTCCCCTACTGTAGCTTTCCTCTTGTCGAAAATAGACTCCACTTCAGCCTCAACCAGCTGCAAGTCTGGTGCAACAATAACGGTTTTAAATTCTCCGAAGACAAGACAGTCTGCATGCGCTTATGTCATTTCAACAACCCCAACCCGAACCCCGTGCTCAATGGCAATTGCATCCCTAAAGTTGAACACACTAGACCCCAAGCTCTCCTACAAGCAACACATCACCAACCTCATACTAAAATGCAACAGCTCCCTCAACATTCTCCGCTTCCTCTCCAACACCACTTGGGGTGTGAAGAGCCATTCTCTCCTCAAAATCTTCAGGCTCACCATTTGTGCCAAGCTTGACTACGGCAATATTGTCTACTGTGTCGCTCACAACTCATACCTCATCCACATCAACACCATCCATAATGAAGCCCTCAGGCTTTGTCTAGGTGCCTACTGGACCTCCCCAATCACCAATCTTCATGTTGAAGCCAACGAACCCCCCCTTTCTACTGAGATGTAAAAAGCTTAGCCTCTTCTATGCTTTTATAGGGTCCTCACCAACACCCAGAACCATGTTTACAACCTCATTAAGTACCCCAATTTCTCCACCCTCTTTGATAGGTCTAAAACCCTATCCCCTCCCTTTAGCTTACGCATTAAATCAAACCTCCATCTCGGCATCAACCTTGCTACTCTTGGCACCTGCTCCTGGCCCACTTTTCCTCCTTGGGCCACCCCCTCCCTTCTATCCACCTGGACCTCTCCATTCATCACAAAAGCCAAACCCACCCTAACCTCTTCATCAACCTCCACAACCAAAACAAAAACCCAACTCTCAATCTACACCTCCATCTATACTGATGGCTCCAAGGAAGGCAACAAGACAGCTGCTGCTGCCATCATCCAAGACATCACCCTCAGTAGCAGGCTTCCTGACTACTCGTCCATCTTCTCGGCTGAGGCCAAGCCCTCAATTTTATTGAGGACTCTCCGCTCAGCCACTTTGCCATCTTCTCCGACTCTAAGGCTGTCCTTACTTCTTTACTCAATCTTAAATGGGATAACCCCACATCCCACCTCCTCCTCCTCCATAAACTCCTTTCGCCCACCCTTTGCAGGAAAAGTATTCTTCTCTTCTGGATACCCAGCCATGTTGGCATCCCTGGCAATGACAGGGCTGGTGCAGCCGCTAAGCTTGCCCTCAACCTCCCCCTACCCCTTTTCCCAAAACCCTTTCTGACATCAAAGCGCTTATAGCTTCCCTTGTTCGTGACTGCTGGCAAACCTCGTGGGACTCCCAAATTGATAACAAACTCCACGTCATCCAGCCCACCATTCTGATTAATCCTAACATCCACAATCTCACCCGCTTCGACAACTTTCACATTACCCATCTTAGGATAAGTCACACCCACCTCACTTACTCCCACCTCCTTATTGGCTCCCCCAACCCCTCTGCAGCAATTGCCATTGCACCCTCACAGTCCATCACGTTCTCCTTGCTTGCCCCCTGTACAACCTTCCCAGAGCTTCCCTCGCTCCCCACAACTCTGGATGAAATTATCTCCTTCCTTCATCATGCTTCCCTCTACAACCATATTTTGTCCTCCTCTCCCACCCCCTCCCCCACCCCACTCCCCCCCCCCTGCCCCACCTCACTCCCACCCCCACCCATTTCTCTCTGGGAAACAACAAAATAACACAACACGGGAAACAACGAAATGACACAACACGGGAAATAACACAATAACATGGGAAACAACGAAATAAATCTTAAACAGAATAAGATATCAACATGATTTTCCACCAATTTGTTTCTTTCATTTACATGTCCTCTTTTATTAAAAATCCACAAGAAATATCACAGGAATATTCCTCTTAAGGAAATGTGTTTTTCTAATTTCTTAACATTTTTGCTTCTCTCAAGTAAGATGGACATGTTTGAGCATTGAACTTATTCTTTACCTGTTGTTATTTGATCTAGGTGCATCAGAGGGGAGCTTCTGAGAAAACCTGTTCTTCTTGTCACCCACCAGTTACAGTACCTCAGCGCTGCAGACAAAATCATTATTATGAAAGAGGTTAGTATGGAAATGTTACTGTTGGTCAGAGTTGTAACCAAATCATATTTTCAAAATATTTCCAAAATATCACTAGTCGCTTTGTGATCTGGGTGCAATAGCTTTATAAACACAACTATACCAGTCTGGTCATCTTTTTTACTCTCTTTTTACTACTAGGGTAAGATACTGACCTCTGGGTCATTTGATGAGCTGCGTTCCTCCGGCATTGATTTTGCTGACTTTCTTCAAGAAGAGGAGGAGGAGAAGTTATCTATTGATGCTCGTTCCCAGATCAGCATTATCTCCCACGAACCTGAGAACACATCGGCAGGTCTTGAGGATGTTGCTATAAGAGAGGTAGACTTTTGTGACGATAATAAGATCCCGTAAGGGGTTGGTCAGTGACAAACCACCATTATAGCCCACCCTCCACCTGTCTCCAGTTCTGGAGTCTTGATTTTGACTCAGGATTGGGATCTGTAGTCTCAACCCTCAACCACCCAAAATCTGGACTTGAAGCATTAACCCCTTCTTACACAGATCCAAATCTTGGCTCACAAACCATTCCATCCTCACCAATGTAAATGAAGATTGTGGTTCTCCCCCTCCCCAAAGCCAGAACCTAATACTCACAGACTCCTCCTTTACCTGATCTTGTTCTTAATAATATCACCTTGTACTTTTTACTGAAATTGCCCAGTATAGAGCAGGAGAAATAACAATGCTGTTTATGATTTCCTTATGGACAAGTCTTTTATTCAGATTCCCTTGAATGCCATCCAACATTTATGTTAAGTTCTATCTGGTCCTCTGTCACTCATTTAGATTCTTATAGCTTCCCTTTTTCTTATTGCACGATTCATTATACTTCTGGCACTTTTTGACCTCAGATATCATTTTACCACTAAATCAATATTAACTTTGACCTCAAACATCCTATTTCTGCCTCTTGAAAGGACTATGAACAGGTGGAGGACAAAGAGAGGAGAGAAGAGGGTACGGTCAGCATCAAAATGTACTCGGAGTACTTTATGGCAGGGATTGGCCTGCTTCTTTTTCTTGTCTTTATGGTCTTCAACGTCTCTGTGCAGGTTAGTGAAATTCAATCATTTTTCGTCCAAATCCCGCTACAAATTTTTGCCTGCAAGAGCCTCCATTTCTTTGGGTATGACTTTTTGACACTGCTTGAAACACCTATGAAACCCACAACATAAATTTCTTAGGCATTAATATTTATACCCCTTATCTTCATGCAAACAACAGGGCTTAATATGAAGAGCCAGATTATTGTATATAGGTTACGCAGGGCCCAATCATATGTGTAATTTGCAAGTAATTTTCAAGTTTGATATGATGTTTTCATTAGTGAGCTAGTAACACTGATGGGTTTGAGCTGAGTTTTATTTCATGAGAGCAAAAGGTCTTTTCTTTTGATAACAAATATTTCATGTTTGTGGTACTATTTGTAGTGTAATTTTTCATGTGACTTTGTTCATTGCTTTTATAGTTTACTCACACTTGACAGACCAACTATTCTTGTGATTGACTTTTCACTATTTTGGAAATGAATTCTTGACATGTATGTGAAGGTGTGGACATTCCTCTCTCTCCCTCACACATGCCCGCTAATTAACATCTATGCATTAGTGATATGGAAATCTTTTAATTTCTTTCCGAAATCTAAAGTCACTCAAAATGATGGGAAAGCTATTTCAGCTAAAATTTGATCGTTTGTTCAGAATTTACTGCATCACTACAAAGAATTATGAAATACATTTAAGCTACTTTGGATTTATAAATAAAAATGCCAAGTTACCCATAATACATCACAAATTTGTATATAAATATGCACAGTAATGTCTGAGATTTCAAAAATGGTCTAATTTTGATGATAATTTTTGCTACTTCCATCCGTCTTAGATATAGAGCAATTAAGCTAATGTTTCTTTTATGTGTAATTATACCTTTAATGTAAACATGTTAGTCAATAAATTAATTTTTAGTTTTGAATCTTTTTTTGTGTGTTTTAGGTCGTCTATGTGATCTTTGATTGGTGGCTTTCAGAATGGTCATACACAGAGGACAGGTGTGTTCAGATCTACTCTGCTGACCAGTGCTTACACAATACAACAGTGGTGAGAAATAATAATAGATCAGATTTATAAGACGCACATATCCATCCTAATGGATGCTCAAGGCGCTGCACATATAACATTAAATTACAAATGAGTATACATGAACAATAAAATAAATGAACAGTGATTTTAGATTAGCTACATATTTGCATAGGCATTACGCATAAGATGGGTTTTTAGCTTCTTTTTTAATGAGTCCACAGAACAAGACAACCTGATATGGAGTGGCAATCGATTCCAAAGGGAGTTCCTCTGCCACCTCTTGACAGAAATTTAAAAGAAAAAATATATATTTCTAAATAATTGTTAGTAGCATTTTCATGTGTCTTTCAAAGTTGAAGCAAAGTAACACAAAATTTGCTAATAAGCTTTACTCTCTAAATTTGAAAGAAAATAAAAAATCTTTGAAAACCTTAAAAAAGGTAGATGATGATTCAGGAAAAGATGGGTCATGATTATGAAACCCTCCCATTTGTTTGTCAGGGTATATATCTCTATTGACACTGGATACTCAAAGAGGTTTAGTGGCCAACTCCTTTTGTTTTAGGAAGTGCAGTGGCTTAGTGGTAGAGAGTCAAGCTCATATTCCAAAAGCACTGGGCTCAATTTCTGATACAAGTCATGACCAACCCCTATCCCCAAGAAGAGGGCGTCCATCAAGGCAGCATCCTCTCTACCACTCTCTTCAACCTGACATAGCGGACAACCTTGGCCCCAACATCAAAGATGCCTTCTACGTGGACGACTTAAAATCTTCTACTTCTCCTTAAGCTTTCCTCTTGTCGAAAATAGGCTTTAAGTCAACCGGCTGCACGCCTGGTGCAACAACAACGTTTTAAATTCCTTAGCCCTTACTCTCCCAAGGTTCCAAAAATAGAATAAGCTATTTCTGAAATTTTTGGAAAGAGGATTTTTTCAGCATTTCTGTTTCATTTGTACTAAAACAAGTTCGACTTCTATGAAAGCTAACATGTTGAACTTTCCAAAATGTGCATATTTCTGAACTCAAATATGCAAATTAGGTCATTGAATTAGCATATTAGGTCTCCAAACATTCTATCTTTATGACACGCTTGTGCCTTGTGGCTAAATAGCAAAAACATATGGATAGAATTTCTGAATCGTCCTTAGAAAGACCTTTTATTTGATACTATTCATAGATTTTTAGGAATCAGAAGAAAAAAATGACATAAATATGAAAAATTTGGTACATTTTGACCTAAAAATTATCCCCCGATTCTGTGAATAATCTATCTAATAGTGTATGGCACTAAATTTTCCAAAAAAATGCATTTTCCCCTTCTATGATGTCCAAAACTAATAGAATGCAGAAAAACAAGATGTTTACATCTTCATTTGCAAAAAATAAAATAAGAAATTATGCAAATAATATGCAAATTAGGTCATTTACCTCATTTATTATGCACGAAACTGTTTTTTGTTTATTTCTGACCCAATTTCAGCCATTACAAGCTTCACAGCTACTTTTATGTTGATAGATTATGCTGATTATCTATAAGACACTTACTTCTGTTCATTCCACATGGAATTCATAAGAAATGTTTGCCGAAAAGGTCCAAATTTGTAAAGTCTTCTGCTATACCTTGTTGCTGCAAATAGAATAAAAAATTTTTTTAAATTGCAACTATATTCATTCAACTTACTTTAGTTTGGTCTTCCCATAACCAGTTACCGAAGACCTTGTGTCGATCCCGGTCACTCTCCACCAGTACTTCCCACAGATGATAGTCTTTATCGGCTGCAGGGATGACTTTCGACCGTTGTATCTCCTGCAGCCGAGCGTTCCGCTCTTCCTCCCTGGTTTTGAAGGCAGCTTTTTCCGCTGCAGTCGGATTTTCTTTGAGTGGTGATGGTGGCGAGACTGCAGCGGAAGGCCTGGAAGAGGGGCCTGGGCTCATCTTCAACGGTCTGTCCCTCTTCCTCTTGGGTTGGGGAGTAGCAGGCGGCTCGTCCTCTTCAAGCATACGCATAACATGTTATCGCATAACATGTTATTGTGGTTTCTAATAGCGACGGCTCGTTCTCTTCAAGCATACGCATAACATGTTATCGCATAACATGTTATTGTGGTTTCTAGCCTGCCCCACAATTTTGTGGTAACCGTGGGGACAGACTTTTACAGCCCGGAAGCCCGGGGGGGGGTACATACAGGGGTCCAAAACGTTTGTTTTATCGATCTAGTAATCACCACAACAGTGGCATAGCCAGGGGAAGGGGAAAAGGATCATGGTCCCAAAAAATGGGGCATCAAAATAATGTACCTGGTACTAGGCCTATATACAAGCATTTTCCTCTAAATGGGCATGGGGCACCCCCAACATGTGTATTTTGCTCTACCATGGGACCCCTACTCCACTTTCCCCCATAAAATTGTGATTTCAGCCCCTGAAATAATGGAACTTGGATTTTGTGAAATTGGGAATACGCATATTTCAGTAGGCCTAAATTTACAATTTTGCCATTGGGAAATACATATATTTCAGTCCATTTAGAAATGTTATTATTGGGGTTCAGCTTTCATTTGTTCCATCCGGGCTATTATAGAAAGGACCTAATTTTTTTTTTTTATATGTGATTTTAGTGTCCCTTTTACTTGTTTATCGTAACAAGCAAAAAATCCCCGCTAATTTATCATTAGAATTCTATAAGCCTTATTTTATTACTACACATTTACAATGTAGTACTTTCGCTATTTTTGGAAGAAAACACTCACCAACTCCGGAATTTGGAACAGATCGCTATCCATCTCAGCAGGCTCTATATTCTCCTCTTCCTCAATCTGGTCGAGTTCTGGTACATCTTCTTCATCAGAAATACCTTTCGACCCCTCTGAATCATCATTATTCTGAAGGAAACTAGGAGTCGGAAGGCACTTTCGACGTTGTAACTTGTATCTCGCCATTTTGTGATGTCGAATGTGCGAAGAAAAAAAAAAAAAAGATGCAAATTGACGTCATCATCAGAGACCTTTTAGGCATGTAGAGGGGGTGCATCTGTTATTGTAATAGTTCGTCTGAACGATCTTCTCCTCTACCCGTAGAGATTTTAAAAATTCCAATACAATATTTGGGCCTTTTTTTATGATTTTTTGATCAAAAATGGCCCAAAATCACAAATTTTGGCATATTTTCTCCAAAAAACCTGAAACATTGACCAAGTACAAGTAAAAATCGTGTAGCAACCAACAATTCAAACTATCTTTATACTTTACCTGAAGAAAAAAAAATAGAAAAAATATTTACGTATGACATTCGTCTTTCAAAAAACAAAAAAACTGTTTTTTAAAAAATGCACTTTTTTGTAACGATTTTACTCAAAAAAATTCAATCTAACCCCCCAACAAAATAACCATATTATGAAAGATCTATTCAATCTGGTTTGATAGGATTTTGGAAAGGTACTCAAAAAAAATTTGGAAAGGGGATCGTAACTGTCACGGTCACCGTGACGCTGGGTGAGTAAGGGTTAAAGACAAGACAGTCTGTATGCACCGCCTCCTCTCCAATACCACTTGGGGTGCAAACCGGCATGCTCTCCTCAAATCTTCAGGCTCACCATTCGTGCCAAGCTTGACTACGGCATTATTGTGTACTGTGTCGCTCACAACTCTTACCTCATTCACATCAACACCATCTAAAATGAAACCCCTCAGGCTTTGACTGGGTGCCTACAGGACTTCCTTAATCACCAGCCTTCATGTTGAAGACAACGAACCCCCCTTCCTGCTAATGTGTAGAAAGCTTAGCCTCTCCTATGCTTTTAGAGCCCTCACCAACACCCAGAACCCTGTTTACAACCTCATTAGGTACCCCAATTTCTCCACCCTCTTGGATAGGACTAAAACCCTACCCCCTCCCTTCAGCTTATGCATCAAATCAGACCTTCTCCATCTCGGCATCAATCCCACCACTCTCAGAACTTTCTCCTGGCCCACTTTTCCTCCCTGGGCCACCCACCTCCCTACTATTCACCTGGACCTCTTCACTCATCACAAAACCCAAACCCACCCTAACCTCTTCATCAACCTCCACAACCAAATCAAAGACCAACTCTCAAACTATACCTCCATCTATACTGATGGCTCCAAGGAAGGCGACGATTTAGCTGCTGCTGCCGTCATCCAAGACGTTACCTTCAGTAGCAGACTTCCCGACCACTCATCCATCTTCTCAGCTGAGGCTAAGGCCATCCTCCTTGCCCTCAACTTTATTGAATACTCTCCGCTCAGCCACTTTGGTCCTTACTTCATTACTCAATGTAGAATGGAATAACTCCACATCTCACCTCATCCTCCGTAAACTCCTTTTGCCCCTCCCCCCCTTCCCCCCTTCCACCCTCTGTTGGATACAAATTCTTTTCTTTTGGATACCCAGCCATGTTGGCATCCCTGGCAATGACAGGGCTGATGCAGCTGCTAAACTTGCACTCACCCTTCCCCCTATCCCTTTTCCCATAAACCCTTCTCCCAAAACCCTTTCTGACATCAAACTGTTTATCGCTTTTCTTCTTCGTGGCCACTGGCAAACCCCATGGGACTTCCAAATTGATAACAAACTCCACATCATCCAGCCCACCATTCCGATCAAACCCACCATTCACAACCTACCCCATGTAGACAACGTCCACATTACCCGCCTTAGAATAGGTCACACTCACCTCACTCACTCCCACCTCCTTATTGGCTCCCCACCACCCCTCTGCAACAATTGCCACTGCCCCCTCACAGTCCATCACATTCTCCTTGCTTGCCCCCTTTTCAGCCTTTCCAGAGCTTCCCTCGCTGCCCACAACTCAATAACCGAGCTATTCCAAAAACAAACCTCCAGATAAAATTATCTCCTTTCTTTATCATGCTTCCCTCTACAACCATATTTAGTCCTCCTTTCATACCCCTTCTCTCTCTACATTATATTTTCACCCAAACACCTCCTCTCTCAATCCCAGCTTTCTGACTTTTAGTTCTCGTATTTCTCTCAATCTCCCCCTGTTTACTCTCCTTCCTACCTCTGAAATGATCTAACCTCTCAGGCACAATTTGACCTTTGCTGTTGTGGTGCCGTTAAACTCTCATTAAACAAACAAGTCATGAATTGTGTCCTTGTGCAAGACACTTTTTTCATTTGTTTAAGTCCTATCAGCTGTAAAATGAGTACCAGCATTGCTTGGGAGTTAACCAGGAAGTGACTGGTGTCCTGAACAGGAAGAGCGAAACCAGGCATAAGCACAGGTTTTAGTGGTTCGGGAATGGATATGGATTTCTTTCTGTCTTTGCAGTTGAAACATTAGCTGCCTGCCCTATATTCTGATGAGGATCCCTGGAGTAAATTTTGTCTAGACCAGTAGCATATAATATAGCTAGTTGATATTTTAATATATTATTTGCAATATGCTTTTGACCAAATTCGAAGAGATCGATTTCTTATTTACCTTTTCTTCATTTTTAAAATTTTCAATTACTCTTCTGCAGTAGTCATATTTTGATTGCTTTTTAAGATGGTTTTTGCATTCATATTTGTTTTGAAATCATTTGTAAATAACATTAAACTTCGTATAGGTCTACATAATTAAATCTTGATGTTGTTTCTTTTAAAGTTAATTATTTACGTTTCAGAAACGTGTTAGTATGGAATCACAAACAATAATTCAAGTAAACATATTTGTTAGAAGAAAATAATGACATTTCACAGCGGATAAAACTAGATACATGCAAACAAATGGAAGTTTAAAATTAGCTTCATTTTAAAATGACAACCCGTTGGGAAAATTCAGTTTTTCATAAAATGCAAAGTGCAATTGGATGAAAGAAATACATGTATAAAATCAAACTTGCAAAGGTTTTTGTATTTATTTATAATAGTAAAAGCAGTAAGAAGTGTTAGCACAAAAAAAAAAAAATGTGAATGCAAAGATCAATGTTCAATTGACTTATCCTGTTGGATAACATTACAATACACAATGCTTCATAGATATAAAGCATTTCCTGCTAATTGTTAGGAACTCAACGAGCCCCAGTTTGTGGAAGTGATTGACTTAAGCTGTTGGCACACAAAAAAAAGTATGAACGCAAAGATCAATGTTAAACTGACATCCTGTAGGATAATATTACAATACACAATGCTTCATAGATAGAAAGCATTTCCTGCTAATTGTTAGGAACTCAACGAGCCCCAGTTTGTAGAAGTGATTGACTTAAGCTTCATACCTAGCCTTCTTCTTTTCTTTCTTTCTTTTTGGAAAGGGGTTGCTTTATTGGAAATTGTTAGCTGATTTTTTTTTTTTAAGCAACTTTCTTAAAAATATTGTATATGTATTGTGGTCACCATATGAGACCGACGCCACTCCAAAATAACGATACTGTGGTTCCCCTCAAAATCAGAAGCTGACTGCGTCCAACATGTACTCAATTTGTTTTGGGGGCCACACCTACCGTCCAGTGATTTATTATTATGTTTCAAAGGGTAAGGGTTATGCCCCAATAGCTAAAATTGGTCAGGGTTTTTTTGTATTTCCATCATACAACGTGCCTTACAGCTATCATATGCTACCATGCAATAAGTGGGCAACAAGAATATGTATTCCTAAAAGAGCATGCATATTGAAAACAAAACAAAAACTTTATGAATTTGACTAAACTACACACTCATCTTGAAACACATCTTGAATAATATAAACAATTTAAGGTACATCATGTTCTCCCACTTCTACCAACTGTTTCTCCTACCATCTTACTGTGTTTGTACACCTTTTGTGAAATTACACCATTTGTTATATTGAGTTATTTTGACCTCTGGCACTAACAAGCCTCATCAATCGATCAAATCTTGATTATTTACTTCAAGTTATACCTTACCTTCCATGCTATAAATATGCAATCTGGTCACATGACCTGATTCTAATGCACTTCTAACTGACCTTAAAAACGTAGTTACCAGCCAGCTTTGACCTCCATATAACCTCTACTAACCCTCACTCTTTTTCAGCGTGTTGTTTTCACAACATCGCTGGAACTGGTCAAATTTTCTTTTATAAATTTAACCTTTTTTGTAACAATTTTCTCCTTTGCAGCTTTTACCAGGCAGGTTTTTACACTGCTCTATCTTATCTGGTTCGTCTTTCTAAGTCTTCTGAGGTACTGTAAGACGAGGTAGCCATGGGTCCGGGATTTCTTTGGTCCGACTTACAGGACTTTCCCGTGTAGCCTACACTTATGATAGGGTGTTGTTGTCTCCATCCGTACAAAGCGGGTGGCTAGTTCGAGAGAGTCCCACTCTCACTGCGGGTGTTTTTAGGCCCTAGAGCACCAAGTGTGCCTGTCTAGTGGACCTCTTGCCCCTGGGTTTAAGTGTTTTTCACCCTCGGCCCGCCCTTCCACGAGGAGAGCCTAGCGTTATCCTATGCATTGTGTTAACATGTTAGGATATCTTCAGTACAGGTTCTCGTGTGCATTAGGCCAATTTCTTCAATCGACTTTAACGCATGCGCATTGGGTCGACGTCACCACAGGGTGTTCGAGGACTCGGCTTCTTACAACTCCAAGGAGCTACACTTGTTACAAGAGAGCCTATATTTTATTTAATGTTACCAGTACATATCGTATATCCGTTTTTCTCGCATATAATTAAGACATAATTTTCAAGCTTGAATTTTGGGGCGTTGGAAGTCTTTTCGACGTCCTTTTTACAGGAGATCTAATCTTTTCTTTTTATCTCCACAAACACCAAGTTACTCAGTGGTTCGTGTTTTCCACGCTATTAAAGAATTTACGTTCGGTGCATTTTTTCGGGTTTCTAAAAATTTTCAGAGATTTTTTGATGTACTATTTTGCTATGGCTTGCCTCTCTATGTTTGACGAAGGATGGTAGGTACATCCCACATAGGGGCGTCTTGGTGTAACTTTATATGCATTCATATATAAAGTATATTTAATATGCATTCATATATATTTTTACTTTTCAGGAAAACGCCAAGAGGCGATATAAATCAATTAGTCTCAGAGTTTCTACTTAGGCTATGGCCACCTTCTTGATAAGATTACTGAGTTTGTGAGGCCTGTGTTTGTAGTTTACTGTGTTAAATTTGTCCTGATTAACCCCCTGGAGGCCTCTGACTTGATAGATTACTGAGTCAGTAGTGCCACTGGTGCGGTCTATCAGACGTAAGTTACCTGAGTCTATATATTGATAAACTAAGTGGCGTCCTAAAGAAGACGTCTCTGAGAATATAAACCACAAATAAAGAAGCGCCCCCTTCTCGATAAGATTACTGAGTTGGAAGCGGCGCCTATTTTTAGTAAAGTAAACCCTTTGTATACCGCTGTGATCCACGATTCCGCGATAGGGACTGGTAGGGCCACGTAAAGGTGATGCCCAAAGAGGTTATTTGTAAGTCACAAGTGATTTCACGGGTCCTTTCTGGTCCGTACGGCTCCGGTGATCGGATATATACGGCTCCACAGCTCGTGTTCATGGACTACGTGGTCAGGTGACAAGTGACAATCTTCGCAAGAAGTATAGCATCACGAGAGCTATTTTGTTCTTGGTCCCGTAGCCATTAGCTAAGCAGTCCCACGGCAGTGTGAACACCATTAATAAGATTGTCCGCGTTGAACTTTACAGTTCTGCAATTATTTTCACCAGTATCATGGACACGGAGGACAGGTTCCCGAGTGTCGGTGCATTACGCACCCAAGATGTCGCACGATGCATAGCATGCAAACACTTGTCTAAACCGTACAGCTCGAGTGAACGGGTCCGTACGGCTCCAGAGTTTTGTAACAGGATAACGTACACCGTACGATAAGCCAGGAAATAGACCCGCTAGCTAAGAAGCTACGTGGTCAGGTGATAAGTGACAATCTTCACAAGAAATATAGCATCACGAGAGTTACTTTCTTCTTGTTTCTGTAGCCAATAGCTATGCAGTTCCACGGTCGTGTGAACTGCCTCAGTAAGATTTTCCGCGTTAAACATTACACTTTCGCAATATAACCAGTGAATGGGTCCGTACGGCTCCAGAGTTTTGTAACGGGATAACGTACACTGTACGATAAACCTGGAAATGACCCGCTAGCTACAAAGCTATGTGGTCAGATGTTAAGTGACAATCTTCACAAGAAGTATAGCATCACGAGAGCTATTTTCTCTTTGTTTCTGTAGCCATTAGCTATGCAGTTCCGCGACTGCGAACTGCTCAGTAAGATTTTTAGTGTTGAACGTTACATTTCTGCAATATTTTTCATCAATATCATGGACACGGAGGACAGGTCCCCGAGTGTCGGTGCATTACGCGCCCTAGACGTCCCGCGATGCGTCGCGTGTAAATGCTTCTTTAAGTTACGCTTCGGTGATATGGAAAAGAACAAACCCGTGTACACCGCTGCGGACCATGCTTTCGCGAAAGAACCGGTAGGCCCACAAGAGGCGGCGCCCTAAGGGGTTATACGTAAGTTACTAGCCTTTTCTTATGGCTTGTTGTAGAGCCATTGGATTATTTTCGCGAGTCCATTTGGGTCCGTACAGTTCGGTGATTGGTTCCATACGGCCCCACGGCTTGTTTCCACGGCCCCATAAGGGTACGTAACACAGCCCTGCAGCTCCGAACGGGTCATGGGATGGCTCCATACGGGTCCATACAGAAAGAAGAGAAAAACATATTGGTCTGTACGGCTCTGGTGATTGGTTCCATGTGGCCCCATGGCTTGTTTCCACGGCCTCCGTAAGACAGCTCTGTATGGGTCATGGGACGGCTCTGTACTGGTCCGTACATTTTCGTTATCAACAACTTTTGGTTCCATACAGTTCCATCGATTGGGTCTGTACGGCTCCATAGTTCTATAGTGGGGTACCGTACAACATACGACACACCTGATAATAGACCCTTTAGCTATGAAGCTACATGGTCAGGTGATAAGTAACAATCTTCATAAGAAGTATAGCATTACGAGAGCTATTTTCTTCTTGATACCGTAGCCATCAGCTACACAGATCCACGTCTGTGTGAGCTACCTTAGTAAGATTTCTGCGTTGAACATCACGGCTCCGCAAAACTTTTCACCAGTATTATAGACACCCAGGACAAGTCCCTGTATGTCGGTGCGTTACGCTGCCAGGATGCCCTGCGATGCGTCGTGTGTAAGTGCTTCCTTAGGTTACGAAGCTTAGTGGTCGGGTGATATGAAAACCATTTCCACGAGAGGCATAGCATCACAAGAGCTATTTTCTCCGTGTTACGTAGTTCCACGATCGTTCGAACTACACTGAATATAATTTTTGCGTCGAACGTGAAGTTCTGCTCAAATTATAAAGATATTAACGTGGTTTTACGTACAACGTATGGTAAACCTGGGAGTACCACAACTTTACGGACCTTCTGAACGGCTCCGTACCAGTCCCTACGGCTCCAAGACATGAGTTCACGAGTCCGGGACACAGCTTTACAGGTCCATTCAGTTCCGTAGCTACACGGCTATGGTGAACGGGCCGTTATGGCCCCCACAGGACCTACACGGAATAACGTACAACGTACGATAAACCCGGGTAACACAACTTCGGGATAATATGATCGATAGCCGCAATGCTACAGAGTTCTGCGGTCGTCATTCTTACCGGGTCGCGTTTAGCGTTCGACAGCAGTTCCCCACATGTAGCCACCGGCTATGCTGCTCTGTGGAGAGCAGATACAAACAGAGCTAATGACATACACCAGCAGTGCAACTGCGTGGTAAGCGACCTGTAGCCAGGAGCTACAGACTTCTGCAGCAGTTACTCTTACCGGGACACGTACTGAATACGACGGTAGTTTCCCCTTGCCCATGCAGCTACCAGCTTCGTAGCTCCGTAGTGAAACAAACAGAGTTTACGGCTCCCTTCCTTCTGTCCACCTAGACCTCTCCACTTATAACAAAACTCAAACTCACCCTAATCTCTTCATCAATCTCCACAACCAAATCAAAGACCAACTCTCAAATTACACCTCCATCTATACTGATGGCTCCAAGGAAGGCAACAAGACAGCTGCTGCTGCCATCATCCAAGACACCACCCTCAGTAGCAGACTTCCTGACCACTCATCCATCTTTTCAGCCGAGGCTAAGGCCATTCTCCTCGCCCTCAACTTTATTGAGTACTCTCCTCTTAGTCACTTTGCCATTTTCTCTGACTCAAAGGCTGTTCTTACTTCATTACTCAATCTTAAATGGGATAACCTCACCTGCCACCTCCTCCTCCGGAAATTCTTTTCTCCCACCCTCTGCAGGAAAAGTGTTCTTTTCTTCTGGATACCCAGCCATGTTGGCATCCCTGGCAATGACAGGGCTGATACAGCCGCTAAGCTTGCCCTTAACCTCCTCCCTTCCCCTTTTCCCAAAACCCTCTCTGACATCAAACCGCTTATCGCTTCTCTTGTTCGTGACCGCTGGCAAACCTTATGGAACTTCCAAATTGATAACAAACTCCATGTTATCCAGCCCACAATCCCGATCAAATCCACCATCAACAACCTTTCTCGTATCGACAACGCTTCATATTACCCGTCTTAGAATTGGTCACACCCACCTCACTCACTCCCACCTCCTTATTGGTTCCCCCCCAACCCCTCTGTAACAATTGCCACTGCATCCTCACAATCCAACACGTTCTCCTTGCTTGCCCCCTGTACAACCTTCCCAGAGCTTCTCTCGCTCTCCACAACTCAATTGCTGAGTTCTTCCAAAAAAATCCTTTAGATAAAATAGTCTCCTTCCTTCAGCATGCATCCCTCTACAACCATATTTAACTCTCCTCTTCCACCCCCTCTCTACTTTGTTTTTAGTTTTACCCATGCACCTCCTCTCTCGATCACAGCTTTCTGGCTTTTGTTCTTGAATTTCTCTCATTCTTCCCCTGGTCTCTTTCCTTACTACCTCTAAAATGATCTGACCTCTCAGGCACAATTTGACCTTCGTTGTCGTGGTGCCGTTAAGACCTCATCAAACAAACAAACGTATAGCTTGCGTAGCAGGTGAACTCTTCTGTATCCCATACGGCTCCAGTATGTTTTTAGCTATTCCAACAGCAACGCGCACTGAGTATGACTTTACTCCCTCACATGTAGTCACTTACTCAGTGGCCCCGTGGGGAATAGAAATATACTGAGGTAGCGACTCATGTAACAGATGTAGTACGTTAACGCTATAGTAGACCCAGACGGTTCTTTTGTACTGATAGCTTTTATGTTAGGGACACATAACAGTATCAGTTGTCCCCCTCGCGTAGCCACTAGCTTTATTGCTCCGTGGTGAACAGAGGCAAACTTGGCGGACGGCTAGTGGAATTTACTTGTCACGTTGACACCTTTGTAGATCCATATCGGCTCTATAGTACTTAACGGGACGTGTACTGAGTACAGCGTTAGTCCTCCCCAAGTAGCCACAAGCTTCTCAGCTCCATGCTGAAGGGTGTTTAATGGAATTAAAGGCCCTACATTATACACATGACGTCAACTCTTTCGTGTTTTCTACCCCAGTACTGGGGTTAACGACTCATACAGTTGACGTAGTATGTTAAACCCCCTGTCAAAATTAACTCCATGAAGGATTCTTTTCTTGACATAGGTGGTTTTTTGATAGACAATCTCACGATCGGGGTAGCTATTAAAAACAACGGCGCGTAGTTCATACTATACTTTAACACCTTCTTAAAGCAGTTCAACGCGGCTTGCGGCTTTACGGCCTGTTAGTTAACTACCCGCACATACATACGGTATCAGTTTTCTCCACATCCTTAGCCATAGGCTCCACAGTTCCAAGGTTGTAGCTATACGTCGTACATTAACACCTTTTCCAAGTTTTGTTGTTTATAAGAGTGGCCTAGATCTACGCGGCTCTGCAACTGCTACAGTTTTTAGACACCGCTTTGGAGCCGTAGGCAATGTCTTACGGCTCCGTAGTCTTACGACCCAAAACCGTCTCACAGCTACATAGCCTTACACGGTTTGCATTTTTTTTTTATACGTTTTATATTAACTTCAATTCGCCTTTTAATTCGCTAACCATTGGTTTAATTCAGTAAAGTTTAAACAAACTTTGCTCAGGGTCAGCAGTCTTATCTGCCACGTTGCTCCTCAATCACCAGGGCTCCACAGCTCCGCTGTTGTATGTGTTTTTTACAGAGTTAACGGCCCGTAAAATGTACGACGTACATTAACCCTAAGTTAGTATTAATTTATCAGCCTTAATGACTCTTCCCGCTCAACAGCTTTTCACCCTGGGCGGTTCGCCGACAGTCGGCATTTTGCTCATTTCTCTCCCCCAGTTCTATCCACAATGGAGCAGGTCTCCGAGTAGGGACAGAGAATGAAGTGGGAAGCTCTAATGGGAAGAATTTTAGTTCCATCCTTGGGAGGACGTTTTCTTCCTTCATGGATCTCGTTACGTCCAGGCTTCCGTTTTGGAACACACAGGCCGTGGAGAAGAGGCTGTTGCCTCCCACACTCCACCAGCCATCAGCGACTGATGCGTATTTTCGACACCCCCAGACTTGACGAGTCATGAAGAGGACGGTGTTGAAGTTTACCCGTGGGCTGAAGATGGTCTCATTCAGTGTCTCCGCTTTACATGTTTAGTCGGTGGCCACTCTCGTTTGGTGTGGTGCGTACGCTCTCACCGGTTGTGAGGTACGAAGTTTCCACCCTTTAGACTTTCACCCACTGTCAGTGCCGACGGATGCGTCTTGGTCGAGGTAGGGGCAAATTTCATGTGACCCCCCTATGACAGAAACTTGGACAGGTACTTCTTCACAGGCAGTGTGACGGACATTTTTTACCTTTTACCGCTAGTGCTAAGCAAGGCAGTTCAGATTCTCGCCGACTTTACACCACTGTTGTGGTCTCCTTTTCAGACAGATAGGAACGGACTCCCAAGAGTTTTTGGAATCCTCTCGTCTCGGCGCAGGACGAACTATGCCAGCCTTAAGGCCGCTCACCATGGACTACGAGAACACGATCACAATCGTCTCGCTTCAGTGAAACCCTCACAGGATGGGCATGCTTCCCATAGGTGACCAGAGCGATCAGGACCTTATTCAGACTCCTGGACGTAGGTTTGTCCGCATCCGTGGAGGATCGCAAGCTATCAATTTTTTGCGTCCTTTCTTCTGACCCGCGGGTTTCAGGGTCGACGCATTTATTTTCAAGAGGACTCACTATGTGAGTTACGTTTTCTGCCTTTCACGCTAGTACCGAGCATGCTAAGCAAGGCGACGTACAACAGATAGCGCCCACTTTGCCCGACCAATTGCGGTTCCCTCAGCTGCTCAAGACCTTGCAGGCTTCCCGTACAAGCCTCGGGTCAGGGATGACTTTTGTCTTTTTCCCTGGCTCAAGCAAACTGCGTCTCAGTCCCAGAGCACTTCGTTTGACGGTGTGGCCTTAGTCCGCCTATCCTCGGCGTAGCAAGGCCTTTCAGAGGAGTTGTTCACCTCCCTCCCCGTTTTAGAGGGGGCCCCTCTCAGACTTGGTTTAGTCACAGGCTCTGGGATAGCTTGCAGCCATCCACCGAGGCTTTCCAGTTGGGTCTACGGTCATTGACTCGTGACCACTGGGAAGTTACACGGAGATCTCATAGTTTTCTCTTAAAGTAATCGACACTGTTCATGGAATGGCTGGGGTATGCACTCGGGTTCAAGGCATAGCCCCTTTCACGGGATTTCTCGTGCCGCCGTTTATGAATACGCGTTTCGCAGTTTTTTCCCTTGTTTTTGCCTGACTTACTTTGCGACGTTCGTGTTACCCCACTAACTTTTGCTCTTATGCAGTTACATGCTAACAAATTTTTCCTCGGTTTGGGAATTCTTCAATTCGATTTACTCAGCACATGCTTTGTTCCCAATCGTATTTTATTAGCCGGTTCCGTCTCGTGGACGAACCCGGTGTGTTTTGTGGTGTTTTTGTAGACACTATTATGATATTCATATCATGTCCAAACGCTCTTCCGGTTGGCATATTTTCCGAGTTTCTAACTCGGGTTCATAAAATGTTTGCCTCAGTTACTGTTAACGAATAGTGCCTTGTTCGGTTTGACTGTAACTAGAAGTGGTTTACTATGTTTTAGTACTTCCCACTCTGAGGTCTTTCATCCTTAAGAGAGAAGAAATTTAATCCTTTAAGCGGGATTAGATAAGTGAGAGTTTTAGTACCAGCCTTTAGAAAATTGTGCTGCGACCTACAACTCCCTTCCTTCCTATCCTAGCTTGCAATCTGATTGCATATTTATAGCATGGAAGGTAAGGTATAACTTGAAGTAAATTTACCCCGCTAAGCGTAGCGGGGATATTTAGGAGAGTTATACTTACCTTCTATGCATCCCGCCCGCCTCCCCTCTCGTTTGGGCCTCAGTGGAATGTTAATTGAGGGTTAGTAGAGATTATATGGAGGTCAGGGCTGGCTGGTAACTACATTTTTAAGGTCGGTTAGAAGTGCGCTAAAATCAGGTCATGTAACCAGATTGCATATTTATAGCATGGAAGGTAAGTATAAGTCTCGTAAATATCCCCGCTATGCTTAGCGGGGTAAATCTGTTTATGTTTAAAATGTTTTTTCAGCTCCAAGAATTTGATGACATTCCAGATATCGGCCGTCCCTTCTATTTCTACGTCTTTTCATCTCTTATTCTGGGACTCATCATCTTATCGTTCGTGAGAACTTTCTGGATGTTTTATATCATGGTAAATTCCTCAAAGAACCTGCATGTGAAAATGCTTGCAGCCATCATGAGAGCACCCATGAGATTTTTTGATGTAAATCCTGTTGGTAAGTTAGACATCAATCAATTTAGGGATTTGGTTGGCAACATAAAATATGTTTAGATTTTAGATTTTTAGTGCTAAAACTAATCTAAAACTGTCTTGTGGTATACTTTCAGCATTTCTCATATTTTGTTTATTGAAATGACAACAAAAAAATCATAATATTTTCATGAGTTTATAGTAATGCGGGACTGATACTATTTTGACTTTCAACCTTTACCTCTGCACCATTTTGTTTTTGGGGATTTTCTCTTTGAGGATAGGTGACTGATTTCGGTAAAATCGTTCCTTTTTACTTTTTTCTTCTCCCTTTGTGACCTACCCACACGCCCTTTTTGGTACTTGTGCAGTGGTTCCCCTATAGTAGTTGTGTGATTTTTTTTCTCAGTAGCCTCGGGTCTCTTGGCCCTTGGTATTTTTTTTCCAATATGACCAAATGCTTCTGCCATGCCCTTGACCTTGACTCTCTCTCCCCTCCCCGTGACCTACCTGCTACCATTCCTCAGCCCCAGGCCCCAAAATTGTAATCATTCAGGCCACCAACAAACAAGACAGTTTCAAAAGAGTTTCCCTCCTCCTCATCCACAAGGCACTTCACGGCCTTGTCAGCACCCTCCCCAAGTTTTCTACCCTCAGATCATGCGATCTCCTGGGACACTGAAGCCACCACCCTCCTCTCCTCCAAAACCCTAGCTAACACTGGCATTGACATAGCAGTTATCCCCCACCATTCCCTGAACTCCAGCAAAGGCATCATCAGAACTAGGGACCTTGCCAACTTGACAAATGAAGACCTTGTAGAGGAACTTGCCAGCAAACAAGTAAGTGAGGCCTGTCGTCTTGTCCTCAAGAGAGATGGTGCTGAAACACCCACTAATACCATCTTCCTGACTTTAACCACACCAACCCTCCCCTCTGACATCACTGCCAGCTATCTCAGAATCCCCGTCACCCCATACATTCCCAACTCCCTTCGCTGTCACAAGTTTTAGAGGTATGGCCATGGAAAGAACTTCTGCTGCAGCCAAGTATGCTGTGGCAATTGTGGAGCCTTAGACCATCACAACGCCACTTGCACCAACACCCCACACTGCACCAATTGCAAAGGTATTCACCCAGCCAACCATCCCTCCTCAAAAGACTGCCCCACCTGGCTTCAGAAAAACAAATAACTAAACTGAATACCCTAAATTTCAGTACCACTTACCCGGAGGCCAGGAAACAATTTGTTGCTTCCTTTCACACCAAACCTTCCTACTAGAGCGCAGTCTCCACAAACACCAATACCCCCCTTCCCCCCTCCCCAAACACCACTAAAACTGACCTCACCTCACCTGGCTCTTCTTAAAGAGCCCTAAACCCATTGCCAACAACTCAACCACACCCATTACACAAACCATCTCCACCACCACCTCTCCCTCCAACCTTCATTCCTCTGCTAAGATCTCCCCGTTTCCTACCCCAATACCTCAAATGCCATGAAACTCAAGCCAACAAATCAACAAACAAGCCACCATCCAAACCCACATGTATGACACTGAAAAGAGCATAGATTTTCAATATCTATCCCCCTCCCCCCAATACCAACGTTCAGCTAACCAGCCTTAACAACCTCATCTCTCCACTTCCCTACCCTTTCATCCTGCTTATAGTGACTTCAATGCCCACAACCTCCTGTAGGGCTTCGATACCACCACCCCCAGAGGCAAGCTCATCGAAAACACTTTTTGTCAGCACAGCTTCTTGCTCAACACTAACTCCCCAACCTACCTTCACCCTGCCACAGGCTCCCTCACCTGTCTATCTGTTCCCCCAACCTCCTTGATTTTAGCTGGAAAATCACTGCTGACTTCTGTGGTAGTGACCATTACCCTCTCCTTATTCACTCCAACCTTCAAACCCCCAATGCTTTATCTAAATTAAGCCAAGCCATCAACAACGCTGGCTGCACCTCCAAGGGCCCATAACATCCTCTACCAGTTCCTGAAACACCTCCCCAACAAGGCCACCACTACCCTACTCACCATCCTCAATCACATTTTTTCTCACACTCCTTTCCCCTTATCTGCAGGACAGCTATTGTCACCCCTGTCCTTTAATCGGGGAAGGACAGTACCGACCCCTCCAGCTATCACCCCATCGCCCTCACCTGCTGTCTCTAAAATTATGGAAAGGATCAATAATCAGAGACTAAACTGGTTCCTTGAGACCAACAGAATCCTCTACCTTCACCAAAGCGGCTTCCGGAACTTTGCAATACCCTAGACCAGTTAATTACGCTCGACACCGCTATCCAGATTTCCTTTGCAAAAAAGGAACACCTCATTGCCATTTTTTCGTCCTTGAGAAAGCTTTCGACACTACTTGGAAATTATTGCATTATCCGCAAACTTTACACCATCGGCCTCAGAAGCCATCTCTCCATCTTTATTCAAAACTTCCTCTCACCCAGGTAGTTCCAAGTTTGTATTGGCTACACCCTCTCCAACCCTCCGCGGGTAGGGACCCCTAAGAAAAGGGCATCCCCCAGGGCAGCATCTTCTCTCCCACTTTCTTCAACCTGAGCATTAATTACATTGCGGACAACCCTGGCCCCAACATCAAACGTACCCTCTACGTTTTACTCTTCCCCTAGCTTTCCTCTTGTCAAAAATGGACTTCAATTTAGCCTCACCCAGCTGCAAGTCTGGTGCAACAATAACGGCTTTAAATTCTCCAAAGACAAGACAGTCTGCATGTACTTCTGTCATTTTAACAATCTCCACCCTAATCCGAACCTCGTGTTCAATGGCAATGGCATCCCTAAAGCTGAACACACGAAGTCCCTGGGTTTAACTCTAGACCCCAAGCTCTCCTACAAGCAACACATCACCAACCTGAAACTGAAATGCAGCAGCTCCCTCAACATTCTTTGCCTCCTCTCCAACACCACTTAGGGTGCAAACCGCCGTGCTTTCCTCAAAATCTTCAGGCTTACCATCGTGCCTAGCTTGACTACGGCAATATTGTCTACTGTGTCGCTCACAACTCATACCTCAACCACATCAACACCATCCAAAATAAAGCCCTCAGGCTTTGTCTAGGTGCCTACAGGACCTCCCCAATCACCAGCCTTCATGTTGAAGCTAACGAACCCCCCTTTCTACTGAGATGTAGAAAGCTTAGCCCTCCTATGCTTTTAGAGTGCTCACTAACACCAAGAATCCTGTTTACAACCTCATTAGGTACCCCAATTTCTCCACCCTCTCTGATAGGACTAAAACCCTATCCCCTTTCTTTAGCTTACGCATTAAATCAGACCTCCATCTTGGCATCAACCTCGCAACTCTTGGCACCAACCCCGCCACTCTTGGCACCAACCCCGCCACTCTTGGCACCAACCCCGCCACTCTTGGCACCTTCTCCTGGTCCCCTTTTCCTCCTTAGGACACCCCCTCCCTTCTATCCACCTCGGCCTCTCCACTCATCACAAAACCCAAACCCACCATAAGCTCTTCATCAATCTCCACAAGCAAATCAAAGACCAACTCTCAAACTACACCTCCATCTATTCTGATGGCTCCAAGGAAGGCAACAAGACAGCTGCTGCCATCATCCAAGACATCACCCTCAGTAGCAGACTTCCCGACTACTCGTCCATCTTTTCAGCCAAGGCAAAGGCCATCCTCCTCGCCCTCAACTTTATTGAGTACTCTCCG
Source organism: Chiridota heheva (assembly GCA_020152595.1). Taxonomy (NCBI): domain Eukaryota; kingdom Metazoa; phylum Echinodermata; class Holothuroidea; order Apodida; family Chiridotidae; genus Chiridota; species Chiridota heheva. The sequence goes on along the minus strand of JAIGNY010002082.1, from coordinate 576,521 downwards.
CTCAGCCACTTTGCCATTTTTTCCAACTCCAAGGCTGTTCTTACTTCTTTAGTCTATCTTAAATGGGATAACTTTACATCCCACCTCCTCCTCCGGAAACTCCTTTCGCCACCCTCTGCAGGAAAAGTATTCTTTGCTTCTGGATACCCAGCCATGTTGGCATCCCTGGCAATGACAGGGCTGATGCAGCCGCTAAGCTTGCCCTCAACTTTCCCGTACCCCTTTTCCAACCGCTTATTGCTTCCCTTGATCGTGACCGCTGGCAAATCTTATGGGACTTCCAAATTGATAACAAACTCCATGTCATCCAGCCCACCATTCTGATCAAACCCACCATCAACAACCTCTTTCGTATCAACAACGTTCATATTACCCATCTTAGAATAGGTCACACCCACCTCACTCACTCTCACCTCCTTATTGGCTCCCCCCAACCCCTCTGCAACAATTGCCATTGCACCCTCACAGTCCATCATGTGTTCCTTGCTTGCCCCCTGTACAACCTTCTTAGAGCTTCCCGAGCTCCCAAAAACTCAATTGCTGAGTTATTTCAGAAAAACCCTCCGGATAAAATTATCTCCTTTCTTCATCATGCTTCCCTCTACAACTATATTTAGTACTCCAATTCAACCCCCTCTCTCTACTTTGTTTTTTTCACCCATGCACCTCCTCTCTCGATCCCAGCTTTCTGACTTTTTGTTTTTGTATTTCTCTCATTCTCGCCCTGTTTCCTTTCCTTCCTACCTCTAGAATGATCTGACCTCTCATGCACAATTTAACCCTCATTGTCATGGTGCCGTTAAGCCTTCATCAAACAAACAAACCATTCGTGCCAAGCTTGACTACGGCAATATTTTCTACTGTGCCGCTCACAACTGTTACCTCGACCACATCAACACCTTCCAAAATGAAGCCCCCAGGCTTTGCCTGGGTGCCTACAAGACCTCCCCTACCGTCACGTTGAAGCCAACGAATCCCCCTTTCGGCTAAGGTGTAGAAAGCTTAGCCTTTCCTATGCATTAGTTATCCCAATTTCTCCACTCTCTTTGATGGTCCTAAAACCATATCCCCTTTCTTCAGCTTATGCATCACACTGACCTTCATCATTTGGACATCAATCCCATCACTCTTGGCACCTTCTCCTGGCCCACTTTTCCTCCCTGGGCCACCCAGCCCTTTTCCATCCTTCTGGACCTCTCCACTCATCACACAGCCCAAACCCACCCCAACCTCCTCATCAAACTCCACAATCAAATTAAAGACCAACTCTCCAACTACACCTCCATCTATACTGATGACTCCATGGAAGGCAACAAGACAGCTGCTGCTGCCGTCATCCAAGACATCACTCTCAGTAGCAGGCTTCCGAACTACTCATCCATCTTCTTGGCTGAGGCCAAGGCCATCCTGCTCATGCTCAACTATATTGAGTTACTCCCCGCTCATATACTTTGCCATCTTCTCAGACTCCAAGTCTGTCCTTACTTCTTTGCTCAACCTCAAGTGGGATAACCCCACATCCCACCTCCGCAAACTCTTTCTGCCCCCCCCCCCTCCCTTCCCATCCCCTCTGCAGAAAAGTATTATTTTCTTCTGGATTCCCAATTATGTAGGCATCCCCAGCAGTGACAGAGCTGATTCAGCTGCTAAGCTAGCTCTTAACCTCCCCCCTACCCCTTTTCCAAAACCCATTCTGATATCAAACTACTTATCGCTTCCCATGTTTGTGACCGCTGGCAAACCTCATGAGGCTCACAAATTCCTAACAAACTCCACAACATCCAGCCCACCATTCCAACCAAATCCATCATCCACAACCTCTCCCAAAAAGACAACATCCACATTACCCTCCTTAGAATAGGCCACACCCACCTCACCCACTCTCACCTCCTTACTGGGTCCCCCACCCTTCTGCAATAATTGACATTGCCCCTCACCATCCACCATATTCTCCTTGCCTGCCCCCTGTACAACCTCCCCAGAGCTTCCTTCATCCCTAACAACTTCATAGCCAAGCGTTTCCAGAATAACTTCCCAGATAAAATTATCTCCTTCCTTCACCATACCTTCCTCCACAACCATATATAGTCCTCCTCCCTTTACTTATTTTTACCTTTTCCCTTTACTTACACCCCTGTGCTTGCTCTTTCGGTCCCAGCTTCCTGGCTATTAACCGCCGTCCTTCTATCAGACTTCTCCTATTATCTCTTTTTCTTTCCTCTGAAATGATCTAACCTCTCACGCACACTTTGACTCTTGTTGTCGTGGTGCCATTAAACCTTCATCAAACAAACAAACATTGACATGAATATAACAAATTTAATTTCATGTCGCTAGTCTTAGTAGTAATAAATTAAATTGAATGCAATAAGAATAATTACCTGATTAAAATTTGTGTGTGATGAATATAACTTATCATTGTATGCCTTAAGTTAAAGTGTGCCAATGATAGTTTGAATAAAAATTGATTTCCAAACTCCTATGCAATCATGAGTCATTTTCACTGGAAACGGAGAAGAAAAACATGCATTTACTTTGTGTGAACGAATTGTGGTTACATATATGTGGGGATGAGATATTTTAGTCACTTTGCTGTATAGGCAAATAACTGCCTATACCTTTAGAGGTCATAAGTTTTTGGAACGGTACAGAATTTGGTAATTTTTGCATGTGTGGGTGTATGTGTGCATATGCAGCAATTAATTTTGTGTCGCTTATAATTCAAAAAACTGTAATACACACCTGAAACAAAATTGGTGGCTGGGTACCCCTGGACTGGAACTTTTGTCTCCAAGGTTTTGGGGTACAAAGGTCACATGTCATATGAAACAAAAGTTTTTGGTGATGGCTTTATCTTTTGAAGGAATTACTTGGTATCTTTACAAATTGCATAGGTGGGTAAGGTTTAACATTCTAACAAAAATTAAAAATAATTGGAGGTCAAAACGTTTAAGGTCAAATAACTGCTTTTTATGCAAACTTTTGCACCATTTTGAACTAAAAAAGTACAAGACCAATACCAACCCTACGTTGTACCATGATGCCTTGGTACATGAATTTGTACCCCCTAGACTCTGGGGTAAAAGGTTAGAGGTCACAGAGCTATTGACCGCTATTCACCATTTTACGTATATAGTTATAGAATGGTAAGTGTGATTTGAGCATGAATGGTGTCATACAGTAGGATACGATAAATGTGAACAATTTTAGAAGTTGTTTTAGTGATAGGGGTCAGAGGTCAAATATGTGATTATAGGGGGTAATTTTGTACTAATATGTACATTTTGTGCCACTTTAAATTCTGAAAGTGCAAGACCTATACCAATCCTATGTTTTTATCATGATATTGTGGTGCATGAACTTGTGTCCCGTAAAGTCTGGGGTCAAAAGGTTAAAGGTCACAAAGCTACCCACTTTAACCATGTCCCCCCCATAGTTTTGTCATATAGTAGGGTAAGATGAATTCGAAAAAAATTCAGCTGTTGTTTTGGTGGTTAGTGTCAAAGGTCAAATATGCGATTTTAGGGGGTAATTATGTGGTAATTTGTACAATTTAGTACCACTTTAATCTCCAAGAGGGCAAGATCTGTACCAACCCTATGTTGTACCATGATACCTTGGTACATGAACTTGTGTCCTGTAAATTTGGGGTCAAGTGGTCATATGCTACAGAACTAGTGTCATGTAGACACTGGAGTCACAAGGTCAATAGTTACAGAGCTATAGTGACCCTGTTAGCTATTTCCCCTTAAGGTGATGAGATCAGCAACTCCATGGATTACTTTCTTGTTAGCTATTTCCTCCACTATGCTGTGATGAGATCAGCAACTCCATGGATTGCTTTCTTGTTAGCTATTTCCTCCACTATGCTGTGATGAGATCAGCAACTCCATGGATTGCTTTCTTGTTTGTTAAAATGGATTATTTACTGTGAGATGATGGCTTGAATTAAAAGAAGCTAGCTACCAGCAACCTTTGCACAAGAGGGTAGTGACAACTCATGCATAAGGCTCATGGGTGTGAGAAATTTATAATATTGATATATTGATCAATATTGATATATTGATCAGTCCAAATCAATATCTATCAATTAGTTTCCAACTAGATCATGCACCACAGTAACAACATTAATGCAGGTAATTAGAGTCAAGTACAGCCAACATTTATACACATTTTCTAACAAAGGTAGAAAGTTACTTTTAGGTGGTTTTTGCAATGGTTTAAAAGACATTAAATTTTGAAATTGCTGATATTGGCAAGAATTATTGTATATATATTTATTGAGGAACCTTAATCAAGCATTCTTCATTCTAGGTCGCATTTTGAACAGATTCTCAAAGGATCTAGGTACATGGATGAGATTCTGCCAGTGACATTTTGTGATTTTGATGAGGTTTGTAGCTTTGATTGGTTTTATGTGTATTTAAAATGGGAATGATAGGGACGAATAAAATAAGTTTCCAGTTTTATTTTCAGTAAAATTTGTTGGTAGGAAAAAATATTAATGTTCGTGAGTCATTATTTCAATTCAAAAGAGATGTTGTTTTAAATGAGAATCAAACTCACATTGATGAAAATGATATAGTACTATTGTGTCTTGTTATTGTTTTGTCTGTGCTTTCCTGGGCCAAAGAGACCCAATAGGCCAGTGCTTATTCCCGGTTTCCATCTTGAGTTTATTATCAATTTATTCAAGAACATATTTGTGCCACTGGCCCTTAGTACAATGTATAAGCACTGATACATACTTTGAAAGTATCAATAAATAATGAGTGCGGTTTACCTCACCAAAAGTTAATACCTTTTAGCAAATCTTGACGTTTTTAAATGCAAGGGACAATCTATGTAAGTAAATTTAAAATAAAAGAACTCTTATTTTGCATCAAAGATTATAACTTTGTTGGTGAGAATCAATGACAGGATGCCAGTAACCCCCCAGCAATGCTGGTATTAATTTAACAGCTGAGCGGACTGAAGCTCAAAGGCAGAAATAGTGGGAGGAATGGAACCCAGTACCTTTGGAATACAAGTTTGATAACCTCGGATACTCTACAATAGATTGTGGATAATTCCAACCACAATTTGGAGGGTAAGGCGTTAAATTCACTTGTGTCTTCTGTGTCCCTGTAGATCGCCATCATGACTCTTTCTGTCATCATCACCATCTGCATCTTCAACCCGGTGGTGCTCATCTTTACCATTCCTCTGGGTGTACTCTTCATGCTTGTCAGGATGTACTTTCTTGCAACGTCACGAGATGTCAAGAGATTGGAGGATTTGTGAGTTTAGATTCTTCATTAATGGTCAATGGACACATAGAGAAAACTAGGGGCACAGCCAGAGAATGTACAAGAGCAGTTGATGAGCCCCACGGATGCCAAGAAAATCTAGACTTTTTGGGCCCTAAGCAAATTCTAAACTTAAAGGATCCTAAGCAATAGCACTGTGATATGTCATCATAGGGCCCTATTCTTCAAATTTTCATAGGCCCCAAAGATTCATTTTCTTGGAATATGTTCTCAGGATATTCCATACTGGACAGTGTGCCTTTGTTCCTAGTTTCTTCTTGACATAGCACAGATAATTAAATACAGCCAGAAGGAAACGTTAGTACAAATTTCTTGTAAATACAACTGCCTGCTATGTCCTTTATAAGCTAGTTAAACCCATACTCAAGGCATGAAGGCTCATTGGGCCGATAATTATCCCTGGTTTCCTTGGCATAAGCAGATGGGAGCACATGCCCCCCTCCCCTCCTAGATAGGATGCCAGTCCATTACAGGTCAACTCCCAAGCAGCGCTGGTAGTCATTTTACAGCTGAGTGGACTAATGCAAGTAGAGTTAAGTGTCTTGCTCATGGACAATGCAGCGCTCACGATGTGAGTAGACCCGGTACCTTTCGCATATGAGCATGACTTAACCACTGAGCTACTGCACCTCTTAACTTTAACATTTTCCTCTTTACAGGTCGGAGTCCAATCTTCTCCCACCTGTCTGCGACCCTCCAGGGTCTCTCCACAATCCGTGCCTTCCACAGTCAGGAGAGGTTCATCCGGACCTTTGACCAATACCAAGATCTACACACATCATCATGGTTCATCTTCATCTCATCGTCTCGGTGGTTTGGGTTGGCTCTGGATTTTCTTTGTGCAAGTTTTATAACTGCTACAGCTTTCATGTCCATTCTACTGGCAGACTGTAAGAAACGATTGCATTTACATTTTTGTACTATAATAATAATGATAATAATAATACATCCGTTTACATAATGCTTTGTGCTAAGCGCTGAACTTTTCTGTGCCATTATCTGAAAAACGGATGCTCTACCAAATAAGCTAATCAGTCTGTTTGATTAATACTGTAAAGTCAATTATTTGAAGGCTGTTTCCATAAAATAGAGAAGTTTTGAAATTATAAGGCAGAAGTATAACTTCAATCAGTTATAGGTTGATTGGAACCAAGATGAGACTTTGATAGACCATTAGGAACAACAGTTAATTCGTGAGTAGATCTTTCTTGCGATTTTAAAAGTAGAATTTTTTTTTTTTTGTGTTATGGTAAATAAATATGTGGAAGGAATGTGGTGAGTTTTTATAAATAATGATGATACCAAGTTCTTATATTGCGCTTTTTTATGCTGAATGCGTACTCAAAACGCTTTAGAATGACCAGTCAAATGCTCCGGCAACAGCTTGAGATCAGTGCCATGAACTTAACTGGGAGGGGAAGGGAATAGGTCAGAAATTAATTAAAACTAATTTGTAGTGCATCAATTCTTTACTCCTTTTATAGGAAATGTCTCAGTGGTACATTTACTTTGGTAAACATAAGGGATACAACAAAATAAACATTTACATTCAAATATTGTTTGAACTGTACGACTTGATTGAACGATTATTTAATCAAATCATCAATTTGAATTATCAATCAGATATGATCAATTTTGATTGATTACAGGGTTTGACCTTGATGCAGCTGAAGTGGGGTTATCGTTAACTTACTCTCTCACGATCATGGGAGCCTTCCAGTGGGGTGTCAGACAGAGCGCTGAAATTGAAAACCTGGTACGTATGTATGCCACATGGATAGTTTATCATGGCTGAATTCTTGTGTGGAGATTGTAAGATTCTGAGTAGAACATTCTTGAAGGTCTACTCCTTCTTCCGTACCTACCTCTTACACTCTGCACTTTCTCCTCAACCTCTTTCCACCTGACAATTTAATCTCTCTGACACAGTTTGACATGTAGCAAATTCTATATTGGTTGAAAGAGTATTATGAAATCTGAGAAGGTCAGATTTTAAATTTTGAAAATAGTTTTTAATCATTTATTAATTCCGGCAAACTTTGTGATGTATGCCTGCACGGCGAGCCCAACATCTTTAATAATGTAATTCTTTAAATATCTTTCCTAAATCTCAGTCACTGAAAATGATGGGAAATTCTATTCCTGCTAGAATTTATTAAGGGCATGGCAAAGACTGAAAACCTTTTGAGCAGAATTTTCTGCACCACTTCAAAGAATTGTAATAATCTTTTAAAAAGCAATGGATTTACTAAAGAAAATACCAAAGTTGCCCAAAAGTACATCTCAAATTTTTATGATCATATTCAAGTTGATGGTTGAGAATTAAAAAAGCTGTAAAGTTTCATTCCTGAGTTTCCTGAAATTATGAAATTGCATTTTCACTTAGGTCTTGATAGGAGGTACTGCCAAGATCAAAATTGCTCATGCTTATCCCCTTGAAAAAGTGATTAAAAATAAATGGATTTTCATATAAAATAATTTTCAAGATGATAAAATACTTGGTATATGATAAATAAACCTGAAAAAGATAAAAAGAAAACTTTTATAAGATAGAATTAAAGATTTTTGTCAGACAAGAAAAAAGGTCTACTTCAAATTTCATCTGTATAGATGACATCTACGAGCGAGTGATAGAATACACTAAGCTGGAATCAGAGGCAAATTTAGACTCAAGCAAGAAAGTAGAAGATGACTGGCCACCCAAGGGGGCTCTCTCCATCCAGGATCTGTCACTAAGATACTCAGAGGATTTGCCAAATGTTCTCAAGGGAATATCATGTGAAATTCATCCTTGTGAAAAGGTACAAGTTTCATTTACTTTTTCTTTGTAAATTAGCCTAACAAATTCTTCCATTTTAATGAACATGTTTCGTGTTAGTCTGAGGTGTCATATCTATGATATTCTTGTAGATGACAATGGTGTTTCCAGTTAGGAGGTGGTTTAGTTTTAAACACTGTCAGAATTCAAATTGTAGCAGGTTTAAAAACCCAATACATATACATCCTTTTTCTAACAATTTTTTTCCTTGCAGCTCCTACCATGCAGGTTTTTATGCTGTTTGGCATTTTCTTCTAGCCTTTTCACGTCATCGTTAGGTAAGACGAGGTGGCTATGGGACCAGGGAATCTTCAGACCGACAGAACTTTTTCCATTAAGCTTAAACTTAAGTTAGAGTGTTTTTACTTCCATCTGTACAAAACGGGGGGCTAGAATGAGAGAGTCCCACTCTCGCGGCGGGTGTTTTTAGTCTCTAGAGCACCTGGTGTGCCTGTTTAGAAGACGCCATTCCCTTGGCTTGGAGTGTTTTTTATCTTAATCCCCACCTTTCCACAAGGATAGCCTAGTGTTATACAGTGCATTGTATTTACATGTTAGGATCTCTTCAGTACAGGTTCTTGTATGCATTAGGCCAACTTCTCATTTCGATGTCGGCGCATCTGCAAGAGGTCGATGTCACCACAGGGTGAATGAGGAGTCGGCTCCAATCAGCTCCAAGAAGCTACAATTTGTAGAGCCTATATGTTATTTTACATTACCATACATTTCGTGAGTTCATATTCCTTGCATTTGATTAAGATAAAGTTTTTAATTTATGAGCTCGATTTATGGATTTATAGTAAAGGAAGGGGGCTCTCCCTGGCGGCCCCTTTTCAAAAGATTTTACCTTTTCTTTTTATCTCCACAGACACCAAGATCTCAGTGGTTTGTGTTTTCTACGCTACCCCTGCACATGTAAAGTTTTTACATATCGTGCTGTTTATTTTTTCTGGCACACTGACATGTTGTGGCTTGCCTCATACTATGTTTGACGTCTTCTGCAGTTCCGTATCGCCCACGTAAGGGTCGTAAGTACGTTACCCGTAGGGAAGCTTTGGTGTAAGTAAATATATATATATATATATATATGTATATATATATATATATATATATATTTCAGTTAAAATTTTTCTGTTTTAAAGAGTTTTGATGTTCTGTTTAGACTGCTAGGCCTCGTCTCTCTTTAAGCGTGTCCGTAAGATCATACTTACTTTGTATTTGTGTATATATATGGATATATGTTCTTCTCTTTCAGATATAAAGGAATTCACTGAGAAAGGTTACGCTCTTGGGCGTTGCGCCTGAAGCGATTAGCAGAGAGAGAAGATAACCTCTTAGGGCGTTGAGCAGAGCGTCGCCTAAGTTGTAAGCCGGTTCCATTGGGCCAGTTCCGTGGGTAAGTGAGAGAGAGAACCTCTTAGGGGCGTTGAGCGAAGCGTCGCCTAAGTTGTAAACACGGTTCCAAAGCGGTTCCTTTGGACAGTCCCTGTATCGACTCCACGACCCTTGTAGGCATGATCCGCCGGGTCGTTGTGAGTTAGGGGACAGTTCCATAAGTTCCGGGAGTCCCATAAAGGTTCCGCGGCCCGTTGCTGGTGAGCGGTTCCATTATGGACGGTTCGTGAGTCCATAAGTTCAGCGGCCCGTTGTTCACGGAAGTGACGGTTCATTGGGCGGTTCCATCTGCGGTTCCATGACCCGTTATTCACAGGCGAGCGGTTCGGTTTGGGCGGTTCCATACGGTTCAGCGGCCCGTTGTTGCAGGCGGTTCCATTGGGCCCGGTTCCCATGCAGGTTCCCGGCCCCGTTGTTGCAGGGCGAGCGGTTCCATTGGGCCGGTTCGGCGGGCGATTATTGGCCCGGCAGTTCCATTGGGCGGTTCCATACAGTTCGCCGACCCGTTATTCTGAAGTAAGCAGTTTCCCGTTGGAGCGGTTCCATACGGTTCCATGACCCACGTTGTTCTGCGGTAGACCCAGTTCCAATCCGGTTCAGCGGCCCGTTATTCGCGGGGCGGCGGTTCCATTGGAGCGGTTCCATGCGGTTCCGGCGGCCCGTTGTTGCGGTGAGCGGATCCATTGGGCAGTTCCTATATATATATATATATATATATATTTATCTTTAAATGCCAAGAGGCGCTTCACATTAGATATATCACAAATCATTTTTGTTTCTCAGAGTTTTCTGCTTACCCCGACCCACGGCTCGATGATATTGAGCCGCAGAGGTCTGAGGCAGTAGTCTACTCTGTAGCTGATACTGACTTACCCCCCGGGGGTCCACGACTCGGCCAGACTGCGGGCAGAGGTCTGTCGGATGTTAGTTATTTCTGAGACTGTATTGATTAGCTTAGTGGTGTCTTGAGAGACGTAACTTAGAGGCGCTTCACATTATATATATCACAAATCATTTTAGTCTCTCAGAGCTTTCTGCTTACCCCACGACCCACGGCTCGACGATACTGAGCAGCAGAGGTCTGAGGCAGTAATGTACTCTGTTAGCTTATACTGACTTAGCCCCCGGGTGTCCACGACTCGACGTTACTGAGTCGGCCGGACCGCGGGCAGAGGTCTGTCGGACGCAAGTTATTTCTGAGACTGTATTGATTAGCTAAGTGGCATCTTGAGACATAACTTAAAATAAACCATGCAATACTAGCACCCATGGCTCGACGATACTGAGTCGGTGAGTTATAACGCAAGTTATTTCTGAGACTGTATTGATAAGCTTAGTGGCATCTTGAGATGTAACTTAGAATAAACTATGCAATACTAGCACCCATGGCTCGACGATACTGTGTCGGTGAGGCGCAGGTAGTGGTGGGTAACCCCTTTTTACACCGTTGTAGACCGCGGTTCCATGTAGGGACTGGTAGGGCAACAAGAGGGCATGCTAAGTGAGTTGCAAGTAATTTTACAGCTCACAGTAGAGCCATTAGATTACTTCCACAGGTCTGCACGGCCGGTTTCTCGGTCCATACAGCTCCATACCCAGGCTTTACGGGATCATATGGCTCCGGTGAAAGGACCTGTATAGCTCTATAGTTTGTGAATGGGACAGCGTACAATAAACCCGAAGTATACCCAGCGAGTTAAGAAGCTATATGGTCAAGTGATAAATAAACAGTCTTCACAGGAATAATAGCATCAAGAGAGCTATTTCCTTCGTTGCATAGTTCCATGGCCGTAAACTACCGTGGACATATTTTTAGCATTGAACATTACGTTCCACTAAACTATAAAGACATTGGTATGAGAGGACGTACAGCGTACGTTGAACCCGGAGGTGCCATGGCTTTACGGGCTGATTGAACGGCCCCGTACGGATCTCTACGGCTCCTTTTAATGGGTTCACGGATCCGTACCACAGCTTTACGGGTCCACTGAATGGACCCATATGGGTCCATACGGCTCCATAGCCAAACTCTGCCAGTCCGTACGCTCCGTTGTACTGTCCCGTACGGGTCCATACGGTATTGTTGCTAATCTTTACGCGTCCATACGGCTCTGGTGAACGGACCCTTACGGCTCACATGACCTACACGGGATAATGCACAGCATATGGTAAACCCGGAAGTGTATCCACCAGCAGCACAGCTGTGTGGTAAAGCCGCCAGTAGCCATGTGCTACAGAGTTCCGCGGCCGTTATTCTTACCAGGACGTATACTGAGTACGGCGGTAGTCCCCCACATGTAGCCACCAGCTCCGTGGTGAATAGAAACAAACGGAGTTAACAGTACCCACCAGCAGCACAGCTGCATGGTAAAGCGGCCAGTAGCCAGGTGCTACAGAGTTCTGCCACCGCCCATTATCCTTACCGGGACACGTATAGAGTGTGGCGGTAGTCTACCACAAGTAGCCACCAGCTTCGTAGCTCCGTGGTGAAACAAACAGGAGTTAACAGCTCGTACAGCTTACATAGCATGTGAACTCTACCGTAATTCCATATGGTTCCAGTGTATTTTTAGCTATTCCAAGAGGGCGTGTAATGAATAAGGTTTTAGTCCCCACTGTAGCCACTATCTTCGTGGTCCGTTGGGAATGAAAGTTTACTGAGGTAACAACTCGTAAAACATATGTAGTACATTAATCGTAGATCCAAGCGGTTCATTTTTATTGATAACCTATTACGTTATAGGACGCATACCCAGTACGGCGATAGTCCCTCTAGCATAGCTTTGTTGCTCCATGGTGACCAGAGGCAAACTGGGCGGAATGCTTGTAGAACATACGTTGACGCTTTCATAGATCTTTACGGCTCTATAATACTTAATGTGGATGCGCACTAAGTTCAGCAGTATTTCCCCCACGTAGCCACTAGCTTCTTACCGTCGTGGTGAATTGATAGGTGGCTGTTTGATAGACAGTCCCACGATCAGGGTAGCTGTTAAAGACAATGGCATGTTTATGCTATACGTTAACATCTTCATAAAGCACTTCCACGCAGCTTGCAGCTTCAGGGCTTGTTAGTTAAGTACTCATACAGCGTACAGTATTAGTTTTCTCCACATCCGTAGCCATCGGCTCCAAAGTTCCAAGATTGTAACAATCTTCTGAACTTAACGGCCCGGCCCGCATAGCATACGCCGTACATTAATCAACTTAGTACAAGTTACGTTGTTGATATGAGTAACCAACGGCTACGCGGTTCTACAACTGCTACAGCCTCTTCCAAGTTGATGGCATATATTGTATACGTAGGACGTTAGCTTCTTTGACTATAACCTACTAAGGTTTATGATCTACATCTACGTTATCGGCCAATGTAGCATGCGCGCGCACACGTTAATGAGACACTATGACAACTTAACAAAGTCTATAAGTGGACAAACCTTTTTCCACCAGCTACACAGTTCCACGGTTACTACAACCGGTCCAAACCCTTTCTGACATCAAACCACTTATCGCTTCCCTTCTTCATGACCGCTGGCAAACCTCATGGGACTTCCAAATTGATAACAAACTCCACGTCATCTAGCCCACCATTCCGATCAAACCCACCATCAACAACCTCTCTCATGGCGACAACGTTCATATTACTCGTCTTAGAATAGGTCACACCCACCTCACTCACTCCCACCTCCTTATTGGCTCCCCCAACCCCTCTGCAACAATTGCCATTGCACCCTCATAGTCCATCACATTCTCCTAGCTTGCCTCCGGTACAACCTTCCCAGAGCTCCCTTTGCTCCCCACAACTCAATTGCTGAGTTCTTGCAGAAAAACCCTCCGGATAAAATTATCTCCTTCCTTCATCATGCTTCCCTCTACAACCATATTTAGTACTCCTCTTCAACCCCCTCTCTACTTTGTTTTTTCACCCATGCACCTCCTATCTCGATCCCCGCTTTCTGACTTTTTGTTCTTGTATTTCTCTCATTCTCCTCCTGTTTTCTTTCCTTCCTACCTCTAGAATGATCTGACTTCTCAGGCACAATTTGACCCTCTTGTCGTGGTGCCGTTAAGCCCTCATCAAACATCAAACTTCAACTATGCTGACGGCCCATTATAATATACGCCACACATTAACACTTTATCGGAAAGGTTTTAACTTATTCAGGTTAACAACCTGTATAATTTACGATGTATATTTAAAGAGTTACTAAAACACCTTAACTTAGTTGTTAACCAGTCAAATCGTAGCCACCGACCCCACGGCTGCTGCCCATATTGCTCATGGTACACGTTATAACACCATTTTGATTCACCTTCTCAGGCAAATGGGTTTTCATTAGTTAACGTACATTCTATGTACGGTGCTGTTAATGTACGTTCTACGTATGGGGCTAGTTTTCGTAGCCAACGGCTTATGGCTTCTTGGCCTTATGACCCAAAACTCTTGTGGCTCAAAAGCCTTACATGGTTAGCAGCCCGTTTAGTAAACGACTTACAATTACTTTAATTCGTTAACCATGGTTAATAGTACTAGTCAGGCCCACAATGTTGTGTTGTCTGTACTTTTTCAACCACGCAGGTTTACTCATCGGTTTAAATCAGTAAAGGTTAGACAAACTTTATTCGTAGCCAACCTAGACTCACACCAACAAGGTCTTGCATCTACGGTGGACACCAGATCGATGTAGCGAGGATACAGTTTGTCTTCACTACCATTCATGTGGATTGGCCTCAGTTTTCTTTACACTGATACTCTGATACTAGACTTAGACAGCACAAGGTGTCAAGTGCAGTCACATCTGCCATGTTACTCCTTGATTATCGCAGATCTCGGCAATTATATTTTTTGAAATCTAGTCCTTTAAGTAGGATAAAACCAGTGTGAGTATTAGGACCAGCCTTTTGAAAATTGGGCTTCGATCTAACTCCCTTCCATTCCTTGGTTGCAATCTGATTGCATATTTATAGCATGGAAGGTAAGGTATAACTTGAAGTAAATTATTCCCGCTAAGCTTAGCGGGGATATTTACAAGAGTTATACTTACCTTCCATGCGTCCTGGCCCGCCTTCCCTCTCATTCAGGCCTCGGTGGAATGTTATTGTGAGGGATGTTAGAGGTATTATGGAGGTCAGGGCTGAGTTGGTAACTACGTTTTTAAGGTCGGTTAAAAGTGCGTTAGAATCAGATCATTGGACCAGATTGCATATTTATAGCATGGAAGGTAAGTATAAGTCTCAGAAATATCCCTTTACGCTTAAATCTCTCTCCTTAATTAAATTGAATTAAGTGGAAAATTATGTAAAAATGATCAGTTTAAATCCTTTTATCTTTAAGATTGGAATAGTCGGAAGAACTGGTGCTGGCAAGAGCTCCTTAACTGTTGCCCTAATGAGACTGGCTGAACCGAGTGGAACCATTACTATTGATGGAGTCGATATATCACAGCTCGGTCTTCATCAGCTGAGAAAGAAAATTTCCTTCATTCCACAGGTTGGCAATAAGTTGATTTATTATTTGTTTTGTTGGAAAATGATAATGTTAAATAGCTTTGGGAATTTTGTTGGATTACATGATATGCTGATGTGATGTTACTTCAAAGTCTGTGTTTATCCACATTGCTTATGTTGGGCTACATGATATGCTGATGTGATGCTACTTCAAAGTCTGTGGGCATCCACATTGCTTTTGTTGTGTTATGCTGATGTGATGTTACTTCAAAGTCTGTGTTTATCCACATTGTTTATGTTAGGTTACATGATATGCTGATGTGATGCTACTTCAAAGTCTGTGTTTATCCACATTGTTTATGTTGGATTACATGATATGCTGATGTGATGCTACTTCAAAGTCTGTGGGCATCCACATTGTTTATGTTGGGTTACATGATATGCTGATGTGATGCTACTTCAAAGTCTGTGGGCATCCACATTGTTTATGTTAGGTTACATGATATGCTGATGTGATGCTACTTCAAAGTCTGTGTTTATCCACATTGTTTATGTTGGGTTACATGATATGCTGATGTGATGCTACTTCAAAGTCTGTGGGCATCCACATTGTTTATGTTAGGTTACATGATATGCTGATGTGATGCTACTTCAAAGTCTGTGGGCATCCACATTGTTTATGTTGGGTTACATGATATGCTGATGTGATGCTACTTCAAAGTCTGTGTTTATCCACATTGTTTATGTTGGGTTACATGATATGCTGATGTGATGCTACTTCAAAGTCTGTGGGCATCCACATTGTTTATGTTGGGTTACATGATATGCTGATGTGATGCTACTTCAAAGTCTGTGTTTATCCACATTGTTTATGTTGGGTTACATGATATGCTGATGTGATGCTACTTCAAAGTCTGTGGGCATCCACATTGTTTATGTTAGGTTACATGATATGCTGATGTGATCCTACTTCAAAGTCTGTGTTTATCCACATTGTTTATGTTGGGTTACATGATATGCTGATGTGATGCTACTTCAAAGTCTGTGTTTATCCACATTGTTTATGTTGGGTTACATGATATGCTGATGTGATGCTACTTCAAAGTCTGTGGGCATCCACATTGTTTATGTTAGGTTACATGATATGCTGATGTGATGCTACTTCAAAGTCTGTGGGCATCCACATTGTTTATGTTAGGTTACATGATATGCTGATGTGATGCTACTTCAAAGTCTGTGTTTATCCACATTGTTTATGTTGGGTTACATGATATGCTGATGTGATGCTACTTCAAAGTCTGTGGGCATCCACATTGCTTTTGTTGTGTTATGCTGATGTGATGTTACTTCAAAGTCTGTGGGCATCCACATTGCTTTGTTGTGTTATGCTGATGTGATGTTACTTCAAAGTCTGTGGGCATCCACATTGCTTTTGTTGTGTTATGCTGATGTGATGCTACTTCAAAGTCTGTGGGCATCCACATTGCTTTTGTTGTGTTATGCTGATGTGATGTTACTTCAAAGTCTGTGTTTATCCACATTGTTTATGTTGGGTTACATGATATGCTGATGTGATGCTACTTCAAAGTCTGTGGCATCCACATTGCTTTTGTTGTGTTATGCTGATGTGATGTTACTTCAAAGTCTGTGTTTATCCACATTGTTTATGTTGGGTTACATGATATGCTGATGTGATGCTACTTCAAAGTCTGTGTTTATCCACATTGTTTATGTTGGGTTACATGATATGCTGATGTGATGCTACTTCAAAGTCTGTGGCATCCACATTGCTTTTGTTGTGTTATGCTGATGTGATGTTACTTCAAAGTCTGTGTTTATCCACATTGTTTATGTTGGGTTACATGATATGCTGATGTGATGCTACTTCAAAGTCTGTGGGCATCCACATTGCTTTTGTTGTGTTATGCTGATGTGATGTTACTTCAAAGTCTGTGGGGCATCCACATTGCTTTTGTTGTGTTATGCTGATGTGATGTTACTTCAAAGTCTGTGTTTATCCACATTGTTTATGTTGGGTTACATGATATGCTGATGTGATGCTACTTCAAAGTCTGTGGGCATCCACATTGCTTTTGTTGGTTACTTGGTATGCTGATGTGATGCTACTTCAAAGTCTGTGGCATCCACATTGCTTTTGTTGTGTTATGCTGATGTGATGTTACTTCAAAGTCTGTGTTTATCCACATTGTTTATGTTGGGTTACATGATATGCTGATGTGATGCTACTTCAAAGTCTGTGGGCATCCACATTGCTTTTGTTGTGTTATGCTGATGTGATGTTACTTCAAAGTCTGTGCATCACATTATTTTGTTCCCACCTCCTCCATAAACTCCCCCTTCCCATTTGCAGGAAAAGTATTACTTTCTTCTGGATACCCAGCCATGTTGGCATCCCGGCAATGACAGAGCTGATTCAGCCACTAAACTTGCCCTCAACCTCCCCCTACCGCCTTTCTGAAAACCCTTTCTGACATCAAACTGCTTATCGCTTCCCTTGTTCGGGACCGCTGGCAAACCTCATGGGACTTTCAAATTGACAACAAACTCAACGACATCCAGCCCACCATTCTGATCAAACCCACCATCCACAATCTGTCCCATATCGAAAACGTCCACATACCCACCTTAGAATAGGTCACACCCACCTCACCTCTTTACTAGCTACCCCCACCTCCCTGCAACAATTGCCATTGCCCCCTCACAATTCACCACATCCTCCTTGCCTGCCCCATGTACAACCTTCCCAGACCTTCCCTCACTCCTCACAACTCCATAGCGGAACTCTTCAAGAAAAACCCTCCGGATAAAATTATCTCGTTTCTTCATCGTGCCTCCCTCTACAACCACATTTAGTCCTCCTCTCCCACCCTACTCTACCTACTTTTACCTTCTTTTAGCAACTCTACACTTCCTCTATCAACCCCAGCTTTCTGGCTATTGGTCACTGTACTTCTCTCAGACTCTCTCCTATTTTATTTTCTTCCAACCTCTGCAATGATCTAACCTCTCAGGCACAAATTGACCCTCGCTGCAGTGGTGCCATTAAGCCTTCTTTAAACAAACAAACAAACAGGGTGTAATGGCATGTGGTGGGATGTCATCTGGATTTCACTTCTGATGACATGTGGGTCATGCAAGTGGTGGAATGACATACATGTACAGTATCTGGTTTTAGCTGTGATTGCATGGAGTATAGGCATTGGATGACATGTGGGACATGGAATGTGGGACAGTCTGGAATATGCATTATTAGCAGTGAGGGGGATTTGTATCATTTCCAATGTCCAGTTTGTCATACGTTAATCAATATTGTTTCACATAATTTTGCCTTTAATGTTATTGTACATTTTTCATGCTGCTTGACTTTGCTTGGCACACATATTTTCTTAAATTGGAGTTGTATTACAATCCAGTATGTAGTTCTGGGAATGTGTAGGGGTTGGGGAAGGTACAGGTTGGAAAGGAGGTTGAATTGACATTGGCAAATCAGGGCCTCTCCCTTCTATGTTATTCAATTGATAGAACTAAAAGAGGTGTATAGTTAAAAAGACTGCTATCTTTTACATATTTTCTGAGTTACTGGGTGAGGTAACCTTGAGCTTTTTTTGTTGTCTTAAAATATCTAAAAAAACTCAAAGATATTTTGAAGTTTGTAGTGCAAATGAAAATGTAAGTCCATCTTTCAAAGATCATCTGCCCCTGCTACCCTATATCTGTATATACTGTACTTTCCTCTATAAGCCCATTTTCTATACTAGCTTTTAATAGTCAAGCATCCTTCCGACAGTTCTAGTTTTGGTTTGACCATGCTTGAATTGAGAAGAGTATGTGGCAATATGAATCAGGTTTTTAAATTCCTATCTGGTAGTGATGCATTGACTTTCTGTAGATTCTTGTATGTTTTAATTCTCATATGACACGTGGTCACACTTTGAAGTTGACTAAAGAGTTCTTGCGATAGATTTTCAGCATTTTAGCTTTTCGCAAAGGATTGTTAAAGATATATGTACAGGTACAAAAGTTTTCTGTTCAACCATTGACCGACAAGAGCATTAAACTCTGAGTTTATCGGTCTTTAAATTAAAAAAAAAGCATGTGTAGCTT
Organism: Chiridota heheva; assembly: GCA_020152595.1. NCBI lineage: Eukaryota > Metazoa > Echinodermata > Holothuroidea > Apodida > Chiridotidae > Chiridota > Chiridota heheva. The sequence continues at coordinate 557,426 of JAIGNY010002082.1, read as the reverse complement.
TGGAATTATGAGCAGTCAAAGTTTGATAATCTTTTAATTTATTGAAAAAATGTGATGTATGAACAGTAAAATACCTTAAAAATGCTTTTGTTTTCTTCATTCATATTTCTTTCCTTAATTTCAGACCTTGAAAATGTTCAAAATGCCTTCTCCAGCTTGAAATTGGTAGAGGGTGTGGTAAAGAACAAATCCTCTTCATTCAAATTAGAATCGCTTTTTCTAAGAGAAATGTCCTAAATGTCCTACATCACAAGAGTAACACAAAAATGTGCATATTTGCACAAAAAAAACTTTTAAAAGCTGTAAAATGGCCAATTTATAACCGATTTTGATGAAATAATTTGCTCTCTTCATGTTTTGTATTTTCTATGGGATTTCAATCAATTCAGCTAATGTTGCATCTATTTGTCTATATACCTTCAACAATCGGAATGGTTTGCCTTAGTGGGTGGTTTGCTGAGATTCTGTTCATAATGAAAGTCAATATTTATAAGTTCTTTACAAACTCGGGTATATTTCATATTGTGTTTTTGTTTTCTGTATTTTTCTTTTGTGGTGGTGGTAATAGTTTCAGCTTTTTTGGGAGACTAACCCTTCTTAGGCCACTATCTTGTTAAGTAATGTTAAGATATGATATGTATTATTGTAAACATAATGTCTCAATGTCATATGTGGTACACAATATGTGAACTATTAATAAGTTGATTGGTTGAATGGTTCCATTGACAGGATCCAATTCTCTTCAGTGGTACATTACGCAAGAACCTTGATCCATTCTTAGAACATTCTGATGAGGAACTTTGGATGACACTGGAAGGGGTGAGTTTCAAATTTGGTCAGATTTTCTTTCTATTTTTTATTTTATTTTTCTATTCTGTAAAAGAGATCTTTAACAGTTGAATTTTGAATTTAATTTTCTTGAAATTTTGATATTAAGTATAATTTTAGGGGGTCTAAAATACAGCTAATGCAAGTTTTAAGATTTTTAGTACATACAAAGTTTGTGCTGTGGTCACACAGTTCAAGTTCTCTTTGAACTTCTCCAAACTTCCATCCTGAATTTTAGTCTTCAAAAATGACGAGAATGTTGTCTGCTGTGGACTGGGTTAGGTATGGTTATAGCCATCCTATCTTCTTAAATCTTAAGGTTTTTTTTTTTTTTTTTTTTTTAAGCACACTGCAATATATGGCTAGCTCAGTTGGTTGAGCACCCACTTTCCAGTTAGAAAGGTGATCTCTAATAAAGTCATACAAAACAACTTGAATATAAGATTTGCTGCCCTGTCACTTGGTGCTGACATAAGGGATCAGAGATAATGCAGGCCATTGTTGGCTGCTGCTTTAGATAGTCTCTATTGTTACATGTTTGGAAAAACACTATATAAGAACTAAGTATTCTCAATTTATTTAAGATAATTTCAAATTGTCTAACAGGTTCAGCTAAAGTCAGTCATTGATGAGAACCCAGAGAAGCTAGAATTGATTATGACAGAAGGGGGAACAAACTTCAGCGTGGGTCAGAGGCAACTACTGTGCCTTGCACGGGCAATCTTGAGGAAGAACAGAGTTTTGATCGTAGATGAAGCCACTGCAAATGTTGATCTAAGGTGAGTATTCTTGTAGCCGTGCCATAGAAATAAAAAGATAAAAAGATAAAGGCTGAGATTGATCGGTGAGTGAAACAACATTTATTTAATGAAAGTCACGAAAATCATGGTTTTCCCCATGGACTCATGGACAACTACGCTGATCAGGACATGTTAACAGAATCCCTGACTGCCATATACCAAAACGTCTACTTTGTGGTGAGCTCCCCACAGATAAACACTCACATGGTGGACAAATGAAGCCATACAAAGACTCTATGAAGGCATCGCTGAAATTGTTAGGTGTTGACCATAAAACATGGGAAAATCTTGCCGTGTAAGATGACTAGCCTGGCAAAGCAGCATCAAGAAAGGTGCAGCTATATATGAAGCAATGCGTGTTTGCCAGGCAGTTGATAAAAGAACTTCCAGAAAGCCACTTCCAGTTACATGCCAGCTGACATCACCTGTCCCTTCTGACATCACATGTCCCTTCTAACATCACATGTCCCTTCTGACATCACATGTCCCTTCTGACATCACATGTCCCTTCTGACATCACATGTCCCTTCTGACATCACATGTCCCTTCTGACATCACATGTCCCTTCTGACATCATATGTCCCTTCTGACATCACATGTCCCTTCTGGCACCACATGTCCCTCCTGACATCACATGTTCCTTCTGACATCACATGTCCCTTCTGATATCACATGTCCCCTTCTGACATCACATGTTCCTTTCTGACATCACATGTCCCTTCTGTGACAAGGTGTTTTATGCCAAAACGGGTTGATAAGCCATCTCTGCACCCACTGACATTCTTCTTTACCAACATTGAGATGATGTATTATCTTCTTCTTTACCTTCACCAATGTTGAGACCTTTACCAATGTTGAGATGATGTATTATATTCTTTACCTTCACCATTGTTGAGATAATGTATGATCTTCTTTACCTTCACCAACATTGAGATGATGTATGATCTTCCTTACCTTCACCAATGTTGAGATGATGTATGATCTTCTTTACCTTTACCAATGTTGAGATGATGTATGATCTTTTTCTTTACCTTCACCAATGTTGAGATGATGTAGGATCTTTTTCTTTACCTTCACCAATGTTGAGATGATGTATGATCTTCTTCTTCACCTTCATCAATGTTAAAATGATGTATGATCTTCTTTACCTTCACCAACATTGAGATAATGTATGGTCTTCTTCTTTACCTTCACCAGAGTTGAGATGAATTATGATCTTCTTTACCTTCATGGACATTTAGATGATGTATGGTCTTCTTCTTTACGTTCACCAATGTTGAGATGATGTATGATCTTCTTTACCTTTACCAACATTGAGATGATGTATGTTCTTCTTCTTTACCTTCACCAATGTTGAGACCTTCACCAATGTTGAGACCTTCACCAATGTTGAGACCTTCACCAATGTTAAGACCTTCACCAATGTTGAGACCTTCACCAATGTTGAGACCTTCACCACTGTTGAGACCTTCACCAATGTTGAGACCTTCACCAATGTTGAGACCTTCACCAATGTTGAGACCTTCACCAATGTTAAGACCTTCACCAATGTTGAGACCTTCACCACTGTTGAGACCTTCACCAATGTTGAGACCTTCACCAATGTTGAGACCTTCACCAATGTTGAGACCTTCACCAATGTTGAGACCTTCACCAATGTTGAGACCTTCACCAATGTTGAAACCTTCACCAATGTTGAGACCTTCACCAATGTTGAGACCTTCACCAATGTTTACACCTTCACCAATGTTGAGACCTTCACCAATGGTGAGACCTTCACCAATGGTGAGACCTTCACCAATGGTGAAAGCCTCACCAATGGTGAGACCTTCACCAATGGTGAGACCTTCACCAATGGTGAAACCTTCACCAATGGTGAGACCTTCACCAATGTTGAGACCTTCACCAATGTTGAGACCTTCACCAATGTTGAGACCTTCACCAATGTTAAGACCTTCACCAATGTTGAGATGATGTATTATATTTTTTACCTTCACCAATGTTGAGATGATATATGATCTTCTTTTGTACCTTCACCAATCTTTGAAAATGAAGTGAATATCATGAAATAGAACAATTCATTGAAATTGTTGCAACATTGGTTGTTTAAAATTGAATGAATGGACTGACCATGTTTTTGCACACATTAATCCATTGTTTAATTGTATTTTTAATCTGCGGCAGCTATCTAAAAGAGGATCAAGCAGCTAATCTATGTACAACATTTTAAAGTACATGTACAGTAGAATACTTGTTGATCATTGATTGATTGTAGTAATTGATTGTTAATTCACCACTACCCACTCCTTCACATGCCATACTTAAAGGTATATTGACGTGTAGAGACAACGTTAGCTTAATTGCTTTAAAATGTAGTTAAAACCATGAAACTAGCAACAAATTTATTCAATTCGGTTAAACATTGACCATTCTATAGCATTTTTAAATTTCAGGCATCAATATGCATATATTTGCAAAAATGTATTACATAACATTCTTGGTATATTCTTTTGTAAATCCTTTGGTTTTTTTGGTGCAGCGATTTCTGATCAAACGTTTTTTGAGTCTGCCATGCCCACAATGAAATTCTAGCAGGAACAGACTTTCCTGTTATTTTTAATAACTAAAATTTAGGAAAGAAATCTAAAGAATAACATAAACATTTTGAGCTGACCACCCAGTCATACCTGAAAACTTTTGCATAAATTAAAAATTGATGAAACTTTGATCAGCTTTTGTGCTTTGATCAGCTTGTGTGCTTTGATCAGCTTTTGTGCTGTATTTTAAATCTAAATGTTAGTACTCTTCAACCAATTGTGACATTGATACATAGACCTTTAAAACCTCTGTTTACATTCTCATAGATTCTGAAATTTGTTCCTCTCTGGTACTATGGTGACAAGTCAATCAAATAAATCAATCAATTAATCAATAAATAGATAATCAATCATCAGTGCTACAAATTCTCTTCCTAACAGAACGGATGATCTGATCCAAGCCACCATCCATGAAAAGTTCAAGTACTGCACCGTGCTCACCATCGCTCACAGATTGAACACCATCATGGGCTCACACCGAGTGCTGGTAGCTCTTCCCTTTCCATATCTAATGTCAATATATAGGGTTTTGCATATTTTGTTTATCTTCATGAATGATAAACACCCAGGGGTGCGGGCGCTTATTAGAGCAGGGGCGCTTATTAGAGCAGGGGTGCTTATTAGAGCAGGGGCACTTATTAGAGCAGGGGCCCTTATTAGAGCAGGGGCCCTTATTAGAGCAGGGGTGCATATTAGAGCAGGGGCCCTTATTAGAGCAGGGGCGCTTATTAGAACAGGGGCGCTTATTAGAACAGGGGCGCTTATTAGAGAGGGGGCACTTATTAGTGTGGGGGCAATTAATATATGGAACATGTTATGTGTCTTCTCATTATTAGTGCTTTACCAATAAGTCACACAAATAAAGACTGAAGTTAGCGCTCTAGGAAGCCAATCATTCACACAAACAAAGACTGTTTATAAGCGCTTTACAAGGAAGCCAATCATTCTCACAAACAAAGACTGTTTATTAGCGCTTTACAAGAAAACAAAGACTCTTTGTAAGTCCCATGGAATATGCCAAGTGGGAAAAGCCCTAGTGGATTCAAAAATAGCAGCAGGTCCCATTTTAAAGTTTCTGGTACAGTATGACCCGACCCAGGATCATACCTGGGACTCCCAGCTGAAAGGCTTTTCCACAGAGCCAACAAGTCAGCTTAATCTTAGGAAGAAAGTGCAAAATATTCTTAAAAGAACTCTTTTAAACAAAAATACCTGTTTATGGATCATCTGCAAATGACTGAATTTGATTATCAATGTGCATTTTGTTAATTTATTTAAATGAGTAGCATAACATACAAGACCCATCCATCACATTATAACATACAAGACGCATCCATCACAATAAAACATACAAGACGATCCATCACAATATAACATACAAGACGCATCCATCACAATATAACATACAAGACGCATCCATTACAGTATAACATACAAGACACATCCATCCCAATATAACATACAAGACACATCCATCCCAATATAACATACAAGACGCATCCATCACAATATAACATACAAGACACATCCATCACAATGTAACATACAAGACGCATCCATCACAATATAACATACAAGACGCATCCATCACAATATAACATACAAGACACATCCATCACAGTATAACATACAAGACGCATCCATCACAATATAACATACAAGACACATCCATCACAGTATAACATACAAGACGCATCCATCACAATATAACATACAAGACGCATCCATCACAATATAACATACAAGACACATTCATCACAGTATAACATACAAGACACATTCATCCTAATATAACATACAAGACGCATTCATCCCAATATAACATACCAGACGCATCCATCACAATATAACATACAAGACACATCCATCACAATACAACATACAAGACACATCCATCACAATATAACATACAAGACACATTCATCCCAATATAACATACAAGACACATTCATCCTAATATATAACATACAAGACGCGCATTCATCCCAATATAACATAACATCCATCACAATATAACATACAAGACACATCCATCACAGTATAATATACAAGACATCCATCAATATAACATACAAGACATCCATCACAATATAACATACAGTTCATAATATAACATAGACACATCCATCCCAATATAACAGACATGCATCACAATATAACATACAAGACACATCCATCCCAATCACAATATAACATACAAGACACATTCATCACAGTATAACAATATAAACATACAAGACATTCATCACAGTATAACATACAAGACACATCCATCCCAATATAACATACAAGACACATGCATCACAATATAACATACAAGACACATCCATCCCAATATAACATACAAGACACATCCATCACAATATAACATACAAAGACATCTATCACAATATAACATACAAGGCACATTCATTACAGTATAACATACAAGACACATCCATCACAGTATAACATACAAGACACATCCATCACAATATAACATACAAGACGCATCCATCACAATATAACATACAAGACACATCCATCACAGTATACCATACAAGACACATCCATCACAATATAACATACAAGACACATTTATCACAATATAACATACAAGACACATTCATCACAATATAACATACAAGACGCATCCATCACAATACAACATACAAGACGCATCCATCACAATATACCATACAAGACACATCCATCCCAATATAACATACAAGACACATTTATCACAATATAACATACAAGACGCATCCATCACAATACAACATACAAGACGCATCCATCACAGTACAACATACAAGACGCATCCATCACAATACAACATACAAGACGCATCCATCACAATACAACATACAAGACGCATCCATCACAATACAACATACAAGACGCATCCATCACAATACAACATACAAGACGCATCCATCACAATACAACATACAAGACGCATCCATCACAATACAACATACAAGACATCCATCCCAATATAACATACAAGACACATCCATCCCAATATAACATACAAGACACATCCATCACAATACAACATACAAGACGCATTCATCACAATACAACATACAAGACGCATTCATCACAATATAACATACAAGATGCATCCATCACAATACAACATACAAGACACATCCATCAGTATAACATACAAGACACATCCATCCCAATATAACATACAAGACACATTCATCACAATATAACATACAAGACGCATCCATCACAATACAACATACAAGACGCATTCATCACAATATAACATACAAGACGCATCCATCCCAATATAACATACAAGACGCATCCATCACAATATAACATACAAGACACATCCATCACAATACAACATACAAGACACATTCATCACAATACAACATACAAGACACATCCATCACAGTATAACATACAAGACGCATCCATCACAATAAAACATACAAGACACATCCATCACAATACAACATACAAGACACATCCATCACAATATAACATACAAGACACATCCATCACAGTATAACATACAAGACGCATCCATCACAATATAACATACAAGACACATCCATCACAATACAACATACAAGACGCATCCATCACAATACAACATACAAGACGCATTCATCACAGTATAACATACAAGACACATTCATTACAATACAACATACAAGACACATTCATCACAATATAACATACAAGACACATCCATCACAGTATAACATACAAGACGCATCCATCACAATACAACATACAAGACGCATTCATCACAGTATAACATACAAGACACATTCATTACAATACAACATACAAGACACATCCATCACAATATAACATACAAGACACATCCATCACAATATAACATACAAGACACATCCATCCATCCCATCCCAATATAACATACAAGACACATCCATCACAATACAACATACAAGACGCATCCATCACAATACAACATACAAGACACATCCATCACAATATAACATACAAGACACATTCATTACAATACAACATACAAGACACATTCATCACAATATAACATACAAGACACATCCATCACAATATAACATACAAGACACATCCATCCCAATATAACATACAAGACACATCCATCACAATATAACATACAAGACGCATCCATCACAATACAACATACAAGACGCATCCATCACAATGTAACATACAAGACACATTCATCACATGAATTATTCAAGCACATTATTTCCTGCATGTGTACCTATTCTTTTTTCAGGTCCTTGACGAGGGAAAGGTGGTTGAGTTTGATGAGCCGTACATCTTGTTACAGAACGTGGAGGGACTGCTGACAAAGATGGTGATGGAAACGGGCAAGATAGAATCAGAGAGACTGGCAGAGATGGCAAAACAACAGTACTTCAATGTCAATTTAGAGGCAGACTCTGATTGTACCTGAAATTAATCATATGTGCAATTAATAATGATAATAATAATAAATTTTCATAATAATGTATAGTTTAATAAAGCGCCGGTATCCGCCAAAAGGCGCTCATGGCGCTTTGCAAAAAAACAAGCCAGTTAAAGAGTTCAAACTCATCCCAGGCTGGAATAAACATGCAACAGTACAACATTAACAAGAAAGTTTTTTGAAAAGGAATGTTTTTGAATTAGTCTTGTACAAAATAGTTTATGTATCAAAAGAATTCCAAAAGTTATCTTGGAAATATTCTGAAATATCTTGTTAGTATTCTGAAATCATTTATTGAAAACATCACTCGACCAAAAAATCGAGGACAGTATTTTTTACTTTTTTGCCAGTTTTGTTTTGAGAAGTGGACACATTTTGCATGACAGTATATTCATGTACATTTAGATTTAAATGTAAATGAACCATAACTAAGTCAAAGCAAGAAATGCCAATTTCATAAAATGTAATAATAATGATAATAATATACAGCATTTAGAACATGCAATTCACTAGAGTGCTATGGCGCTTACAAAAGCAATGTGACGATAAAAATCGATACACAAATGGAAGGAGCAGCACTGATCTTAGTGGGTAACATGTTCCATGACCTAGCAGCTGTAGCCTGAAATCTTTTCTCTCCAATAGTGCAATAAGATGGTGGAATGTTAAGCCATGCAATGTCTTTGCTGGATCTAAGTGTACAGGCACGTTGTAGAAGCCAATCAAATCTTTGAGGTAATCACGAGCTAGGATATTTATAATTTTGTAGACGTATGACAGAACCTTGAACGTAACGTGACTAGATACCAAATATAAACTGGACTGCACTATTTTGCAGCCTTTGTAGGCGAATTATGTCTTTGTGTGAAAAGTACTTTGCAATAATCTATTATAAATGACTGTGATTGATGCTCAAACAACATGCATGACGAGTGTTACTGTCAATGTCAATACTGGAAGTTAAAGGTCAGAGGTTATTATGAATATTCATATCAGAGAGACGTCTACCACCATTGCATAAAGAGCTTATATTTGATTAGCTTCATGTGCAATTTCCTGTTACAAGAAAAGAAAAAAAAAAAATTATCAAAAAAATTATAGTTAGTCTTCTGAAATAATTGATTACAACAAATTTTACTTGAAAATTCACCCGAAATTTTTTGTTGGCTGCTCTTTTAAATTATCTTTAAAATGTGTGAGTTTTAGTGAAATTATAGATGATATGCTAAGAAATTGTCAAGCAGAAGAAATTTCCTTAAGTATTTATTCACCAACATGTTTTCATCTTGGGAGAAAGTATGATAATTGATATTTGTTAGTGGGAAAGTCCAATACCAGTCCTCACCCCCCCCCCCTCCCCCTCCCCCTCCCCTTCCACACACACACGCACACTTTTTTTTTTCAGTTTTGTATCTTTTTTTGTATCTTAGCATGATTTCCCCCTCCCCCCACTTTTGTCTTTGCACCCACACTTTATGTAGGCTAACCCTGGCTATGTATGCTATAAATTTTTCGCTCACCAAACAGAAAGGAATTATCTGCTTACCAACAAGCTATCAAACTTTAAAATTGAATTTCTTGCCAAGGTATTTTTGAAATATTTTTAATTGAAATCATTATGATGATTTATCCATGAACATGTGTTGGCATTTTCAGCTGTAATTTTATGACATGTTTTATTTGATTATTAACTACTTGTGCTTTTGTAAGTTTTCTTTCAGATTTCATTTTGTCTTAAAAGCAGCTCATGTTCGCAGTACTTGCTATGTCATTTTGCATTTTTTTATTCTGCTTGTAAAAAGAACATGCATAACATTGTTTAAAGCTGCTATTTGTAGCCAATTTTATCATTGGGGTTATATTCAATGCACTTTCGGGAAAATCTGCATTCCATCAACACCACACCTGAGGTGCAGGAGAGGACACAGAGCCCTGTGAATGCCTTCTAGGGGGCATACTACCAGACTACACAATTGTGGTTCTAACTGTAAAATATTTTGCTACCTCCCTGATCATATTTGCCAATTGAAATGCCAAATTATTTCTTTCAATCTTATATATGCAATATATATATCTCAAATACTTATGCCTATTTGCTGACAGCTGAAGTTTGTTTGATAATAACTTACAAAATATATAACATTCTGTTAAGAATTTATTTGCATTATATATGATTAACAGTATACTGCAGATTAACAGTATACTGCAGATTAACAGTATACTGCAGATTAACAGTATACTGCAGATTAACAGTATACTGCAGATTAACAGTATACTGCAAATTAACAGTATACTGCAGATTAACAGTATACTGCAGATTAACAGTATACTGCAGATTAACATTATACTGCAGATTAACAGTACACTGCAGATTGTTAAAGTAGGAAAAGATGTTTATAATTCAAGCTGCTGTTGACTGAACAATAGCATTTTCTTAGAATTGGATTAAAATAATAACTCAGAACTTGAGAATTATTTTCTACAAAACTTTTTACCCAGCCAATCTATTTTTCTTTTATCACCATATCTTCTTCTGAAACAGGTTTCTATATAATACACAATTTACACATAACTTTATGACAAACAAGTATTGAGTATTAATAAACATTTGCATGAAAGAAGTAAAGACACATCAAAATGTCTTATTGTCCCCAACAAACATGTGTAAATGTTTAGAGTATTATAATTTGAGGTTTATCACAAATAAATGACACATAGCAGGCTTGAGAATGTGTCATTCCCTGTCTGTTACCAGAAGTGAGTGGATGGTGGTGTGTAGGCAAGGCATGTTATCAGTGGGGACAGATTTTGGGATTTTATTTACATAGTAAGTTTAAAGAAGATTATGCATTGACACTAAAAAGTAAGAGGCAAGCTTGATTTTCAAATAATTGTGCATAAAGTACTGTGTGTCGTTTCTTTGAAAATGTTAAAACTTTTAAGATATATTTAAAAAGAGCAGAGAAATTATGGATGGTGGTTTTGAAATTTCTCTGTTGCGGAAGATTAAGCATGCCAGGGTCAGTTCATGTGTCAAGCATGTCCATATTATATCGTAGAAATCAATCAAAGGAATGTGAAGCATTCAATAATCTTATTCGGTTAAGAAGATATCCAAGGTTAAGTTCTATCAAATTGTAGAAGGGACTGAAAGCAGACTAATTGTTGCATCACAGCCTTACAATCATCAAAGGTTTATGTGTACTTTATAGGAATATTTTAGCTTATAAGTTTTGGATATGTCAACCGAGGTCTATGATGAAGTAACTGCGATTTATTATCTACAGAAATTTCAAGTTTTTTTTGTAATTATTTAAAAAGATAATTTGATGAAATTCACTTGAAATCAATAGAATACCTTTAAGGCCATCTATTATAGTGTGGTGGCATATGTTTATCTATCATAGTGTGGTGGCATATGTTTATCTATTATAGTGTGGTGGCATATGTTTGATCCCAAAACGATTGCTAATTGGCTTAGCAGTATAAGTGCACATTGGACCATTGTATTTCGACCAATCAATCAGATGAATTGAAATCTATTTACCTCAATGTTAGAAAATAACTAACGTTTTTTAAGAAAGTTGACATCACTCTTCTGTGCTAGACTTCCTTCACCAGTCATTTCCTGGCAAATATTAATAATAAAAAAATAAAACATCACCTATTTTATCTTCTTTTTTCAACCCAATATAATTGTGTTTTGAATGCATTTTGACTGTTTGAAAATGTTGGATTGACAAAAGGATAGGGGGATACAGAAACCCCTGGGAGATGAAAGTAACACTTGTTCAAATCATTTAAGGAAATTCTGCTGGGTCTGTCTAAACAGCCTGCCTCAACCTAGGCTGCTGTGCCCATTTCAAAGGCCTATCGCTGGCCTCAGCTCCTTAAGGAGCTAGTGGCCCACCGATCCAGGATCGGTCGATAGGCGGGGCGGGTCAGTCCAGCCCTGTACAGATATGATATATATTTTGAAACTGGGTGGACAATGAAGATTTAGAAAAAGTCAGATAAACTAAACTATTTATTTTTTTGTCAGACCTTAATAGCCAGTAGTCGGGAGTGAGGGGAGGGGGGGGAAGAACCATGCCAAAAAAGTGTTTTATGAGCAGTTCTGTTATGATAAATGGAACATATTGGGACACGGGTGCTGTTTTATAAGCTGGAAGCAGGGAAAACGTACTTTCAGAAAGGATTTCACCTTCCCTACTAAATGTTTTCTTTTGATTGCGAAATTATTTACAAAAAATTGAAGGAAAATTTGGCAACATTTTGGTAAATTGCATCATTTTTCCCCAAAATGAAGGAAATTGTATGATAATTGAAGAAATTTCCTAAATATTGAAGAGATATCCCAAACATTGAAGAATTTCCCAAACATAAAAAAAAAAACTGCCCCAAAATACCGAAAATTACACAATAATGAAAGAAATTTCTGAGATATTGAAAGTGAATTCCCAAACAAAGAATTTTTACGAAAATTAAAGTAATTAATCGAAAATCGAAGAAAAATTTAAGCAAAATGAAGGAAATTTGCACGAGAATTAAGGAATTTGCACAAGATTTAAGGAAATTGAAAGAAATTTTCCAAACATTGAAGGAAAATCGTAGAAAAATTGCACGAGAATTAAGAAAATTTTCTACTGGCAAAGAGATTTCCAGAAAATTGTAGGAAATTTATAAGGGAGGGGGGGGGGGGGTGGTTGTAATTATTATTGGAGTAATGAAAAATGGAATTTTTTTTTAGGGGGGTTTCAACCCCCTTTCCCCTCTCCCCTCTGGATTCGCCCCTGAAGCGCTAATCATAACTTATTTTAATCCGGTGTGTCTCTGAACTGTGAGATTGATTACTTTGATATTCTTTGGAAGGTTGTCTTCAACAGAAATTATGAAGCTCTTATCTTAAAAGTTCTAAGGACAACTACAGTTTAATGTGCCTTTAAGTACAGGCTCCTGTATTCTTACAACAAAAGTTTTTGTACGGGTGACATTTTGTCTGATATACAGGCCTTTGCTTCCCCCATGAGATCAAAGCTGACTCACTATTCCTACCTGCTGCCGTCCATATTCTGGTGCCACCATGGCAATACATATTTCGGTTCAACAATTATTCATATTTGATCTGATGCCGAGATTCAGGTGCAATCAGATCGCACGCCTGGATGGTAAACACTAATAGGAAATGTGCATATTTCTTTATCCTGTCACACATGCACACTTATAGGTTAAGGATTGCATTTGTTTCCTCATAGAAAATGTACTACGGTTTTTCAATTACAGATATCTTGTTCAATGTCCATTTTCGTTACAAGTGCATACGTATGGGTATATTGCCAACTACTTGTAAATGCAAACAAAGATAAGATTTGTAAAATTAAAACTTTACAGACTTCGATCATTGTATATGTGAAAAACAATTGCAAAGAGTCTTATTTCAGCGGTACTTACAATTGACTTCCTTCTTCATAGTCAGACTAGATGCAGTTGGACAGGATCGCAATTACTGTACTTTGATTGTATGTAACAGTAAGTACTTCTATTCCTATTCCTTTATCAGTTTTTTATCAGTAAGATCTTCTTAGGTTTCTTCAGTCCCACCGGGAGGAGAGGGGGTAGAGTAGACTTTACCTATATTTCGAAAGTATGGAGAGATTCAAAACCAAAATAAGGAGATAGATCTGTAACAGTGATATTTTCTCGGAAATGTCTTAAGTTTTGTCTACCAATAGACAAGAAAACCGATTAAACTTTGCATACTGCGTTCGGATCTAACATTGACTATGGGAGTGGAAGAAGGGGGAGGGGGGGGGGGTAGTTTTGTCTGTATAGTTTGAACTACTTTTGTGAAATTGTGCCCGACTTTCATACATTTTTGGTACGAAATGGGGACTTAGGGGTAGGGGTTTCGGTCGACAATGAAGGCAGTAAGTCCTCTGAATGTTCATTACAAACAAGCACCGATTTGAGTATGAAAATATATAGGGTACCAGAAATACAGGTGGGGAAATTACCGGGGCTAGGGACAGTGGCGTAACTTGACTTCGAGCCCAGGGAGGGGGTAAGACAAATTTGCCCGATGAAAATGTGCATTTGCCCGACTTATTAAATAACGATATACATGTGACTGTACAATTACACAATATAGAACAGTTGGGAACAGACCGCTCACCCACCCACAGACCCACTTACCCACCCACCAAAGTCGCCAGAGATTGTGGCGTGGGGTACATTATGAAGTAACACCGTGCGCCCGTTTACGAGCCCCTGGTGAGGTCTATAGGGGCGAAGTCTTTGGTTGGGGTCAAGGGGCGAAGCTCCGAAGATTTCTTGTTTCTGATGCTCCAAAATGGCTCAAAATCAACAAATGTTTGATAATTTGATTGATGAAAAGATAATTTCCAATTCTACTCTGATAATCTTTTGGGTTACATTTCTAAACAGGCAGAGGGGAATTTTTTCTGCAAATTGAGAAAATTCGGGAAAATTGTGGGGTTCGTGGGCGAAGCCTTCGAAGTTTGGGTCCAGGGCGAAGCCCGGAAGCTGTAAAGAATCTTGACTTTGATACCCCACAATGATTTAAAATCAAACACAAATTTTCAAAATGTAAGTGATGAAAAGAAGACAATTTCAGATTCTAATTTGCTAATGTTAATCTGTTAATATTTACTCGGAAAAAATTACCATTTCGAAACATTCAGAGGGGAAATTTCCTCTGATAATAGAGACAATTGTGTGAAACTCATAGGCTCCAAGCTCAGTGGCAGCTTGGGTGAAGCTCTTAAGATTTCTTGTTTTTGATGCCCGAAAATGATTTAAAATCAACACAAAGTTCTTATGCTAAATCTATTCAGATATGCATTTCTAAACAGGCAGAGGAGAACTTTCCTCTTAAAACTGAGAAAATTCGGAAAAAATTGTGCAGGGTTGATAGGTCCATGGTCTGAAGAGTTGTTTTTCATGCCCCAAAATGGCTACAAAAAATCTTCACAAAAAGCTAAAAAAAGAAGTTGATAAAAAGAAGACAGCTTTAAATTATAATGTAATTTCAGATTATTAATGTAATTTGATAAGCATTTGGAATACCATATCTAAACAGGCAGACGAGAAATTTTCCCTAAAAATTGAGAAATTTCGGGGAAAAATATAGGACTCAAGCAAGTCTTGGTCTTAAGATTTATTTTCCCCCAAAATGGCTAAGAATCAACACAAAAATCTAAAATAAAATTAATGAAAAGAAGAAAATTTTAATTATAATGTAAAAATCTACTAGATAAGCATTTGGTTTACCATTTCTAAACAGGCAGAGGAGAAATTTCCCCTAAAAACTCGGCCACAATTGTTGGGTCCATGAATGCAGTCTGATATGGTCCAAGGGAAGATTTCCAATTTTTGATGCCCCAAATTGGCCCATGTGTGGGAGGGCATTTTTCATATAACGTCCCTCCCGCCCAATTCGAGCTTAATAAGCATCATACCGAGTCAAGTGGCGATGATTCTGATATCCAGACGATTTAGGCATGATTGAGATATATCCCTGATTTA
The DNA here is from genome assembly GCA_020152595.1 of Chiridota heheva. Lineage (NCBI taxonomy): Eukaryota > Metazoa > Echinodermata > Holothuroidea > Apodida > Chiridotidae > Chiridota > Chiridota heheva. Next base: position 541,227 of record JAIGNY010002082.1, on the reverse strand, counting down.
AACAGAACATACAGACATCCAACATTTTAAATTTCTGCCCGACTAAACGCCCAAGTATGATGTTGTCAACATGATGCCAAGTCGGGAGAACGTGATTCTGATATAACGATTCGGGCATGCTTAAGATGTTTCTCCGATTTAAATAGTACTTCCGTCATGCCAGACTTAGTGACCATCCATGTACAGATGAATGATCTTGTCAGCAGGTCAGCATTATGTGCTGAGTCAGCGATCGGGGGGATTTCTAGCTGAGTCGGGCATGACTGAGATATACCAGGATACAAGTGCACCTGACATTCTACATTTCTGTTAACTAAGATCGGTATCCGAAGGAAGGAGGGGGGGGTGAGGTGCTTGCTCGGCCATGAAGGTAGCAAAAAACTATGACGTTATTCAGAACATTTTTAAAAGTAATTAGTCTTTTTGCGAAGAAACATATAACCAGATAACCATATAAATTTTTGTTTCAATACTGGGCCATTATTTACCCGACGAAATAGTCAAAATCGAAATTTCCCGACGAAAATTGTTACGAGGGTTAACCTCCCCCTCCCCTCCCTCATTCCCCCTCCCCCACCCACACACACACCTTCCTTATGTTACGCCCTAGGGGTAAATTTCTCATCAACTTTTTCCTGAAAAACAATTTTCCACCAATTTACTCCTAAAAAACCCTTCCACATGTTTTTTTGTTTCTTCACTGCTTCTGACATGGTTTGATCTAAAGGAACCTAACGTCAAAACGTTAAGTTCCTTCAGATCAAACATGTCAGAAGCAGTGGCGGATCTAGGATTTGTAAAAGGGGGATGGCCAGGAAAAGCATGACGGGATGATTTTAAGTTGTGGGAAGATATCGAAGCGCGAGACATTAAGCGTGGCGTTGAGGGGCCCGCTTAAGAGCCCCTGGTGTGGTCCATGGGCAAAGCCTCGGTGGGGTGCAGGGGGAAAAGCCTGGAATATTTAAAATTTCACGATTTAAATTAACCGCAAAATGACTCAAAACATGATTAATGTTTAAACACATTTTACTCTTATAATTTGTCAAAAAGTGTGGAATGTTTACCCCCTTCTCCCCCCCCCACTTTCCTCCCCCTTGATCTACGCTTATGGTGGCCGAGGTGTGGTTTTAATAATCATTAAAAGACTACGCTCCTATCTCAGTATAACCGTGGATGTAAGTCACTGCTTGAAGGTGAGGATGTCCTACATCCTTCTGATTTCCCAAAAAAACTATCTAAAGTTTGTTGTACAGAACACCTCTTTTTGCCAGGAGGATCGTCCATGATTTAATATAAAACCAAGTTTGGTCTATACTTGGGCCTAGCTTATGTTTACTATACGTTTAGCTAGCTCTGCGATCTGCCGTGATTAGCAGCCGTATGTACGTACTTAATGACACGCGCGCACACTTGCAATTGGGTAAGAAGAAGCAATAGCACATCTATTCTAAGTCTATGTATAAACGTAATTTTAACCATTAATGTTCATACCAGTTCGCCTAACATGATTTTGATCAATTCACACTAAAAGACATAATTACACAATTCCTATTGCTCAGGAAATATTATATGCGAGGACAGGAAAAGGGGGTGGCTAGCCCCCATCTAGTCCCCCAACCCCTCCCCCTCATGGATCCGACCATGAGAAGTGTGGTATTGTCAGATTGTGCAGAAGTGAAAAGTCAGTATTTTTATATTACAAATATATAGGCCTATCTCTGCAAGCCAACTCTCCAAATAAGAAGAAGCATTTGGAATCAGACATATCTTTTCATTAAAGATTATACACTGGAGACAGGAACCCTAACAACTGTATCTATCCATAATGTGTGAAAAAGCAAAACAAATATTATTTCACTGCGGGAAACAACGAGGAGAGAGCGACACCTCGCCCTCCCCTCGGCGTGTTGGCTGGTTGGGCAAAAAGGCCCGACATGCCTGAAGAGCACACAAACAAGTAATGAAAAACATTTCATCATACACTCGACAGTTTTTGTACCAAAAGTGAATTAAAATCTGCCAAGATTTCGCAAAAATAAGCAAATTGTATTGCAGTATTGGAGGATGCAATCTCACAATCACCCCGGAAAACCATGATAGCTGTCGTCAGCCTGTACGCATACACTTGTATCAGTTTATTAAGATCATTTATTCATAACATATCCATAATGTACTTCTCGGCGAACTCACTATATGTGATGGTGTCGTATATTTATGAGTCATATCCTATAGAGTTGCATGTTGTCCTCATACATATTCAATAGTTCCAAGAAGGACAATATTTTTTTACCGAATTGTCTGATTGGTTGTCGGTCCGAAATTAACATAATCGACTCATGAATATCAGGAGCTTCACATATTGTTGTCTGAGGTTGCCAAAAGGACCATATTTTATAAAGGTGTGGAAGCATACATCTATTACGAAGTGATATGATAATGACATAACAATCAAATCAGTTGACACCATCATAAATTGACAAATAAGTTGATAACCTTCGTGATAGAAGTTGACACCTTCATGAAATAAGTTGATATCTTCACCATATAAGTTGGTACCATCAATGAGGTTGACTGCCTTCATCCATGTGGTCCTTTTGGCGCTCTATACAAAACCACTGATAAACCTTTTGTTTGAATTTGTTGGGGATTAGGGTTTTTTTTGTTCTTTCTAATAATCCGACCACAATTTTCTATAAACCATAAATATCGCAAAAAGTTGAGACGAAATTGGTTTCAAATTAACCATTTTACAGCATATTAATTTTCAAAATCAAAACAGCCAATCGATCAAATTCAATAACAAAAAAGGCCAAATTATCAAATTTAATATCAAAACAGAATTCAACAGCAAAACAGCCAAATTATCAAATTCAACATCAAAACAAACAAATTATCAAATTTAATATCAAAACAGACAAACTATTAAATTAAATATCAAAACTGCCAAATTATCAAATTCAACATCAAACCAGCCAAATTATCAAATGCAATATCAAAACAGCCCAAATTATCAAATTCAATATCAAAACAGCCAAATTATCAAATTCAATATCAAAACAGCCAAATTATCAAATTCAATATCAAAACAGCCAAATTATCAAATTCAATATCAAAACAGACAAACTATCAAATTTTATATCAAAACAGCCAAATTAATCAAATTCAATATCAAACAGCAGAATTATCAAATTCAAATATCAAAACTGCCAAATTATCAAATTCAATATCAAACCAAACAAATTATCAAATTCAACATCAAAAAAATCAAATCCTCAAATTCAACAGCAAAACAGCCAAATTATCAAATTCAATATCAAAACAGTCAAATTATCAAATTCAATATCAAAACAGAATTCAACATCAAAACAGACAAATTATCAAATTCAATATCAAAACAGCCAAATTATCAAATTCAATATCAAAACAGCAAAATCATCAAATTCAACAGCAAAACAGCCAAATTATCAAATTCAATATCAAAACAGCAAAATTAACCAATTCAACAACAAAACAGCCAAATTATCAAATTCAATATCAAAACAGCCAAAATTATCAGATTCAATATCAAAACAGCCAAATTATCAAATTCAATATCAAAACAGAATTCAACATCAAAACAGACAAATTATCAAATTCAATATCAAAACGGTCAAAATATCAAATTCAATATCAAAACAGCAAAATTATCAAATTCAATATCAAAACAGCCAAATTATCAAATTCAAATATCAAAACTGCCAAATTATCAAAATCAATGTCAAAACAGCAAATTATCAAATTCAATATCAAAACAGCCAAATTATCAAATTCAATATCAAAACTGCCAAATTCAAATCAAAACAGAAAACATACAAATTATCAAATTCAATATCAAAACAGTCAAATTATCAAATTCAATATCAAAACAGCAAAATCATCAAATTCAACATCAAAACAGCCAAATTATCAAATTCAATATCAAAACAGCAAAATTATTAAATTCAACAAAACAGCCAAATTATCAAATTCAATATCAAAACAGCCAAAAAAACAGACAAATTATCAAATTCAATATCAAAACAGCAAAATTATCAAATTCAATATCAAAACAGAATTCAACATCAAAACAGACAAATTATCAAATTCAATAAATTATCAAATTCAAATCAAAACAGTCAAATTATCAAATTCAATATCAAAACAGCCAAATTAAATTATCAAATTCAATACAAAACAGCAAAACAAATTATCAAATTCAATATCAAAACAGCCAAATTATCAAATTCAATGTCAAAACAGCAAATTATTATCAAATTCAATATCAAAACAGCAAAAATTATCAAATTCAAATATCAAAACAGCAAAATTATCAAATTCAATATCAAATTATCAAATCAACAGCAAAACAAAAGTCAAAACAGCAAATTATCAAATTCAAATATCAAAACAGCAAATCAATATCAAAACAGCAAAATTATCAAATTCAACAAAACAGCCAAATTATCAAATTCAATATCAAAACAGCAAAATTATCAAATTCAATATCAAAACAGCAGAATTATCAAATTCAAATATCAAAACAAACAAATTATCAAATTCAATATCAAACCAAACAAATTATCAAATTCAATATCAAAACAGTCAAATTATCAAATTCAATATCAAAACAGAATTCAACATCAAAACAGACAAATTATCAAATTCAATATCAAAACAGCAAAATTATCAAATTCAAATTCAAAACAAAATCAAAAATATCAAATTCAATATCAAAACAGCCAAATTATCAAATTCAATATCAAAACAGTCAAATTATCAAATTCAATATCAAAAAAGAAATTCAACATCAAAACAGACAAATTATCAAATTCAATATCAAAACATACAAATTATCAAATTCAATATCAAAACAGCCAAATTATCAAATTCAATATCAAAACAGTCAAATTATCAAATTCAATATCAAAACAGTCAAATTATCAAATTCAATATCAAAACAAATTCAACATCAAAACACTCAAAATATCTCAAATTCAATATCAAAACATACAAATTATCAAATTCAATATCAAAACAGCCAAATTATCAAATTCAATATCAAAACAGCAAAATTATCAAATTCAATATCAAAACAGCAAAATTATCAAATTTAACATCAAAACAACCAAATTATCAAATTCAACAACAAAACAGCCAAATTATTAAATTCAATATCAAAACAGCCAAATTATCAAATTCAATATCAAAACAGTCAAATTATCAAATTCAATATCAAAACAGAATTCAACATCAAAACAGACAAATTATCAAATTCAATATCAAAACATACAAATTATCAAATTCAATATCAAAACAGCCAAATTATCAAATTCAATATCAAAACAGTCAAATTATCAAATTCAATATCAAAACAGTCAAATTATCAAATTCAATATCAAAACAGAATTCAACATCAAAACACTCAAAATATCTCAAATTCAATATCAAAACATACAAATTATCAAATTCAATATCAAAACAGCCAAATTATCAAATTCAATATCAAAACAGCAAAATTATCAAATTCAATATCAAAACAGCAAAATTATCAAATTTAACAGCAAAACAGCCAAATTATCAAATTCAACAACAAAACAGCCAAATTATTAAATTCAATATCAAAACAGCCAAATTATCAAATTCAATATCAAAACAGCCAAATTATCAAATTCAATATCAAAACAGAATTCAACATCAAAACAGTCAAAATATCTCAAATTCAATATCAAAACAGCCAAATTATCAAATTCAATATCAAAACAGCCAAATTATCAAATTCAATATCAAAACAGCCAAATTATCAAATTATCAAAACAAAAAAATCATCAAATTCAATATCAAAACAGAATTCAACATCAAAACAGCCAAATTATCAAATTCAATATCAAAACAGCCAAATTATCAAATTCAATATCAAAACAGAATTCAACATCAAAACAGTCAAAATATCTCAAATTCAATATCAAAACAGCCAAATTATCAAATTCAATATCAAAACAGCAAAATTATCAAATTCAATATCAAAACAGCAGAATTATCAAATTCAAATATCAAAACTGCCAAATTATCAAAATCAACAGCAAAACAACCAAATTATCAAATTCAGTATCAAAAACAAGCCAAATCATCAAATTCAATATCAAAACAGAATTCAACATCAAAACAGCCAAATTATCAAATTCAATATCAAAACAAAAAAATCATCAAATTCAATATCAAAACAGAATTCAACATCAAAACAGCCAAATTATCAAATTCAATATCAAAACAGCCAAATTAGCAAATTCAATATCAAAACAGAATTCAACATGCAAAAAAACCAAATTATCAAATTCAATATCAAAACAGCAGAATTATCAAATTCAAATATCAAAACTGCCAAATTATCAAATTCAATATCAAAACAAACAAATTATAAAAATCAATATTAAAATAGCCAAATTATCAAATTCAATATCAAAACAGCTAAATTATCAAATTCAAATATCAAAACTGCCAAATTATCAAATTCAATATCAAAAACAGCCAAATTATCAAATTTAACATAAAAAAAAACAGCCAAATTATCAAATTCAATATCGAAACAGCAAATTCAAATATCAAAAACAGCCAAATTATCAAATTCAATATCACAACCAACAAATTATAAAAATCAATATTAAAATAGCCAAATTATCAAATTCAATATCAAAACAGCTAAATTATCAAATTCAAATATCAAAACTGCCAAATTATCAAATTCAATATCAAAACAGCCAAATTATCAAATTTAACATGAAAAAAAAATAGCCAAATTATCAAATTCAATATCGAAACAGCAAATTCAAATATCAAAAACAGCCAAATTATCAAATTCAATATCACAACTAACAAATTATCAAATTCAATATCAAAACAGCCAAATTATTAAATTCAATATCAAAACAGTAGAATTATCAAATTCAAATATCAAAACTGCCAAATTATCAAATTCAATAACCAAAAACAAACAAATAATCAAATTCAACATAAATTTTTTTTTTTTTTTTTTATCAAATTCAATATCAAACCAGCCAAATTATCAAATTCAATATCAAAAAGCCAAATTATCAAATTCAATATAAGAAATATAAAAAAATCAAATTCAACAGCAAAACAGCCACATTTTCAAATTCAACAACAAAACAGCCAAATTATCAAACTCAATATGAAAACAGCCAAATTATCAAATTCTATATCAAACCGGCCAAATTATCAAATTCAGTATTAAAACTGCCAAATTATTAGATTTAATATCAAAACAGCCAAATGATCAAATTCAATATGAAAACAGCCAAATTATTAAATACAATATGAAACCAGCCAAATTATCAAATTCAGTATTAAAACAGCCAAATTATCAAATTCCATATCAAAACAGCCAAATTATCAAATTCAACATCAAAAAATCCAAAGTATCAAACTCAACATCAAATCAGACAAACAATTTTGTGGGCTAACGAGTCTCAAAAATGCCAAATTTTCTGAAAAGCAAAATTACTTTTTTGCCTCCAAATAAGTCTTAAAACTAAAAAACAATTTTTGTATTCAAATTTGGCTGCTAACAAAGCCAATATACCACAACCCTGCTTACCCTATGATCGTCAGATCACTTTATGATCGTCAGATCACTTTATGATCGTCAGATCACTTTATGATCGTCAGATCACTTTATGATTGTCAGATCACTTTATGATCGTCAGATCACTTTATGATCGTCAGATCACCTTATGATCATCAGATCACCTTACGATCATCAGATCACCTTACAATCATCAGATCACCTTACGATCACCTTAGGATTATCAGATCACCTTACGATCATTAGATCACCTTACGATCATCAAATCACCTTACTATCATCAGATAACCTTACGATCATCAGATCACCTTACAATTATCAGATCACCTTACGATTGATGATCACCTTACGATTATCAGATCACCTTACGATTATCAGATCACCTTACGATCATCAGATCACTAATGACAAAATGAAACCAGAAACAACTATCACTCCGTGATATCTAATTCTAGAAAGTTACAATGACAAGGAAATATAGGTGTAATGTTCATTACGTCAGGGAAATTCATTTTCAATATCCAGGGATGCGATATCGTGATATGTTTTTGTAACTGCTATTAGTTTCTGTTTGTTTACTTCACATCGCGGCTATTTTTCAAAGCTTAAGGCTGCCTTCGATAAATTTGAGACACATTAAAATGATATACTTGATAGGTGCAACATAGCGCCAACACTATACAACTTGAAGGGGGAAACAAGTCTGAGGTCGTTAATTTTGAGGCAGAAGTTTTAATGCTGATATTGCATAGGGGATTTTAGGACTGTGGTCCCGGAAACAAATTAATGTATACTCTTTATTTATGTTTTTCATCGGGTAATCTAGTTTATCGGTAAACAACTGTAATTAATATACTTTCATGGACTCGTTGGCACGTGTTCCAATTAAAAGCATTATTAAAGTAGAGCAAATCCATTCGTCGCTTTTCAATTTTTGATTGAAAACAGCCAAAGAGTAAGTGAAAACTTTCATCTTTGAAATCTTGTAGTGGTGTTTATCGTATCCTTAAAAAATCTTTATCATTAACACTCATGCATGTGTTGATAATTTCGAGATTACATGAATATCTATTTAAAGGCTTTTTACTCTCTCTCTTTACGTCAGATTTTTCGGTGTAAGATGGCTGATTCCAAAACGTATGTATATTCAACAATAAGATGGCATGGTGACGCCGGTGGCTGCTTTTTGCAACACGAAGCGAACCAACGATTCATCCTCCTTCGAGATGATGTGGAATTCCCATGGTGGCTGGTTATGACAGATGATGGAGAAGCAGGGTTAATAGACAGCACATTCATGATAAGAGACAAACCAGATGTTGATACGACGTACCTCATCATGTCATCGAAGGCACGAAAGCCGGAAAGAACAAAATTCAAAAATAGAGAAAGCGAAAAAGAACCCGTCGCAACGGCGTTTGCTGTCTTCTCTCACAGGAGTTCAAGATTCCGGGAGCTTTCTTTCAAAGTTGGCGATGAATTTGAGTTACTTGAAGAACCAAGAAAAAGTAAACAGTGGTTCGATGCCCGAAATTGGATCGGGAAGGAAGGAATGGCACTTGCAAAATTGTTATATGTGCGAAAAAGTGATGAAGAAGATACAGTTGATGAATTGGATATGTTACCGTGGTTCTACCCGGAATTGACCAAACAAGACGCAGAGAAGAAACTGACAGATGCTGACATTAAAGGGACATGGCTCGTACGGGAATCACAAACAAAGGTAGTGACTGTTGTGATTTTCACTTACGTTATGTTGTGTTACAATTATGATATAAGTGAGTTGCACAACAAACTTAAAGGAGATTTAATCAAACATACAAAATCTTTGAAATATGAGCTTCACTTCATTAAAAATGGGAAACATGTGTATGTGCAAAATCAAAAACGTTTCTTATATTCTTGTTATAGTTGACCTTGATTGTTATGTTAAAGAAAACATGATTCCTTTTAACAATATATATATTAATACAATTTTAGATTAACATAAATTAATTATTGTCCAAAACTTCCATAGCCAACCTGCCAGTGGTCCTCTTCGCGCCAACCAAAGATAGCATCCAACAAATCAGCACTCTGGGCCCCACCACCCCGTTTTCTACACTTCTGAATTTCAAGTTACCTTTAAGTTCATACAATATCTTAATCTTCTTCCTTGTTTTTGTATGTAATACACAAGAACCGAAGTTCCTATAGATATATGGAGTAGATAATTTCTGTACCAAATGGTTTTATTGTATATTTTGTAATATATATTGTAATATCAAAATTGGCTCTTTTTTTACTTGTTTGACCGCAAAAAAGTGCACTTCCCAATTCATATACATATGCCCCTTTCCTCAAAGTCTGTATAGATAGCACATGTTAGCCGAAACAAAAAAAGTTAAAAGGAAATTTCCGTTTTAGAAAGGAACACTTTTCTAAATACATCCCCCGTACATTTGGGGCTGACAAAATTCTGCAGGTAAAATATGACTTTTGTAAAAGAAAAATCTTTGGCAATTAAGGAGCAGTTTCAAAAGGAAAAGCTTGTGATCTTTAAAGAAAAGTTAGGCGTTTCCTACTGTTGGGTCAGTAATAAAAGGCTCTTTTCATTTTTGAAAGAGGCGCTTTGATCATTTTTGGAAAAGTGAGGGGCACGCGCCTCCTGGCCCTCGGTTCCTACACTTATAATACATACAAACATCTATCATTCAAAACAATTTCACAGCCTTTTCTATTTCCATGCAGGATGGTTATACATTATCAGTACAAGGTGTTAGTCGCGTATACCACGTCCGTATTCAAAAGGATGGCGAACAGTTGCTGTACGGAAAGCTGAAATTTAACAGTTTACAAGAGTGCATTCAGCATGCAAAAACTGTGCAAGTAAGCACAAATCCTCTCGTTGTATTGGGTGAACATTTAGAGGAAGATCCTTATGAAAATCCGACGGGTCCGGACGAACCGGACTATACAGAACTCGGTAGAACCAAAAAATGCCCACCAGCTCCAGTTTTGCCAAAGAATACGAAGGACGTGACCAGCACTCCTCAAGGAGAGTATGAAAACTTTCTAGGGAAACAAACGGAAATGACGTACGAAAATTTGCATAAGAAAAGTGTTTCGCGGGGAAAAAGAGAAGAGTACAAGGAAGCGAACGCTAACTTCAATTCAGGGTCACTAACTTTTAAGGCGGGAGACATGATCAAGATTTTAAAGAAAGACGGGTCTCGTTTGTATGGTTCATATAATGGGGAGCAAGGATGGTTCCCTGGATTTTGTGTAAAACCGTTGTCGGGTCGTAAGATGTGTTTGGACACATAAGCATAGGACTTTGGATCTTATTTCGATGAACACAGGCCCTGGATGAATATTAATAGTCTCTGCTTTAATAAAGAAAAACTCGTTATAAATGAACTTCCACGAAAACCAGCAAAAGAGCCAATTAATGATTTGAAGGGATGCGTTTTAAGAATTTCATTGGAAGATTTCATAAAAGCAATGAATTATAGATTGAATTGAAGTTTCTCTTGAAATAAATAAAGTTGTTAGTGTTGTACCATAACCCATAATTTAGGGTGGACTAATCGGTATTGCTGACGAGATATCTCCGAGCTTTAAGCAAACTTATTGTAATTATCTCAGGAAAAACGCCCGTTGAGGCGCAACGCCTATACGCCGGGGCAAATTACCTATGAGACGTGGCGCGATATTGCGTTCTAGTGATTTATAGACAGGTTTTCATATTATCATTTAAATCACCTTTGAATTACGCATTTTTACAAACTATATGTTTGTTAAGTATGTGACATCAATTTTGTTCCTATTATTTGGAAGTTAGTAAGTAGCAACACTACAGCATAAACATACAATTGTTTTAGGAAACTGGCAGTAAAGAGAATTTTTTACTACAAGCACTTGACATGCTGAAACATAAGTATATCGTGCAAGCAAAACTATAGCTCTCATCAAAATAAGCAGAGGTTGTGGCAACATCTCCATTCCTATAGCCTACTAGAACAGAGATTTGTGTTGCTGATGCCATGTTCGTTTATTACCCAGAATTATGTTTCACAATATGTAACAAAGTGAGACTTTATCTAAGTAAGGCATTAAAAGTCAAATCTTTAAATGAAAGTAGGATTTGGGGTAATTGTGCTGCTTAACTGCAAGTAAAACTTGTTGCTTGTATTAAGCGTATGTTATTGCGCGCTACGCAATCTGTTGTTGAGCTTATATCTGTGCAACAAATTCCAACCCAGAATTCCAAACGATTGTTATCACTTCAATATTGTTTTGTGTGGTCAATCATATGTAATCATAACATGATAGGGCCGTAATTCTCATCCACGAAGATGGGGAGGGGACGCTGGTGAATCGAAGGGAAGGCAACAAACTACTGCAGTGGAGTGTGAGGAAGGATTGTCATATGAAAGTGGAGGACATTTGCCTCTTCACCGGGATTAACAGCACTGTTATTTACACTTCAGTAACTTATTATATTTATCCGTGCTATATTTATTATATCTTTTTGAAATTTTAACATCTTTAAAGTATTGTTAATCGGCGAAACAAGGTATTTATTTTTCAATACTTCAAAGGTCAGACAAGGAGTGTAAAGAAACATTTACTATTTGACAAATTCCCAATTGTTGAAAGTCTATTGTAGTTAGTCACATCACACTGTCACTTTCTTAAGCAAATGTTAGTTGTGGTTTTTTTTGGTGCATTTTTTCAACTGGTATAGCGCTAGATTTGTTTAAGTGCTCTGCTCACACATCCAGTGGTTGTGATTCATAGTATTTCTTATAAATTATTCAGAATATTTTTTCAAAGAAGTTCACAAATACTTTGAGTTTGAGGAATGTACATAATATCATCCCGATTTCAGTCATTTCTTCGCAAAAGCATGAATACATATTTAACTGAACAAAATGAAAAGTTTCAAGTTCATTCGTTAAGCAGTTAAGGCCTTGTTCATTATAAGTCATTTTTCTTTGTACACGTGCTTGACTACTAAATTGTAAGTTTATTAACTTACTTAAGGAGATTAGGGACGATCCTGTGACAATCAAATGCAATTTCCTGGAAAATGACTGTAAGTTGTAATAAACAATCTAAATTCTCTCAAGTTTTGATTTATATAAAAATGTTATTCTTTTCCATCTATAGGCATACAGCCCTGGAGAAATTGATTGATATTATGGATAACTAAGAATTCCTTACTTTCACTTTCAAGTAGAACATGTAGAACGAAGGATTACCAATTTTCTCCAATTGATGAATATTACATTTGAACGTCAGCTCTAAATCTTTAACACAAATTAGAAAATGATACATCTCTATCAACGAACCACTCATGAATTGTTTTGAAAAAAGTTTAAGATTGAATTTAGACTTAAAGAGATAATTCTTTTAACCAATCAATCGTGCCAGTTAATTGTTGAATTTAATGTTGGCTTGATGGGAAAAACTTTTTGCAAGCCTCTGAAATCTTTGTTGTTGTTCTTAATATATTAACGAGGGAGTCTCGTCTCAGGAAAAATGCTTGCGCCAGCATCAGTCTGATACATAATATCTATGTCACTTCCGCGGCGGGAATTAAAATGCTTGCCCCATCATCAGTCTGATACATAATATCTATGTCACATCCGCGGCGGGAATTAATTTGCTTGTCAGCAAATTGTGTAAATATTTCGACCAATCAGAAACGTTGAATTGTATTGCGATTTTATTTCCGTGTTAGCATGGTCCTAAATATGTTTACCGTCTTTAGTTCTGTATTAACATTGAACTTCAAGGTATTTGTGATCCATGGTGATGGCAGCCCCATAGCAGTCATTTAGTGATCTCTTGTGTAAATGTATAGGCCTATGTCATTACCACAATTGGTAACTGTAAAAAAGCTTCAAGAATATACTTATTTCTCATCCTCATGTACACAGAAAACAGAGAATAGCTTGTTTATACATAGGAATTTACATCATATGCTAATTAGACTGTAAGAAGAAAAATAATATATATATATGCTTTGAATGCTACGGACGCATACAGTATAACCCCAGAACTATACAATTAAAAGGTTGGTAAAAGGTTGGCAAATGTTAACAGACGTTGGGTTTGCTAT